>BQNB010184745.1:0-12282 GCA_026074375.1 Tanacetum coccineum
TATAGGAAAAATTAATCATATCCCTCAATGTTTGCCTTGCCAAAATATTTACCAACCGATACTTTCAAGAACAAAAATCTTAATATATATATATATATGCTTAAAAAAACGCTCACCGGATTGACATTTTAACTAGCACAAAATCAACCCACCTAAATAGTGAGCATTATAAGCCTTTAGAATATTCGGGTACCCACCTTTGGTACCCAAGATGATTAATGCCTTTAGCTTGTTTGAGTTAAGGAATAAGCAGTCATATGTATCTATTCCATCGTTATGGATGTGTATATGTGGTTTTTTCTCCTTTTCTAGAACAACGATATTGGTTGATAATTATGTATGAGCGAGCCGATAATTTAGAAGCTCTAGAACTTGTGTTTAATCATCATTTACTAGACTAAAGCCTGATTAATCATATGTTATGAATCCTGCAATTTTCTGTTCTTGCAAGCACTCCCTTTAGTGCTTTGTTTCTGAAATACCTAAGTAAGAAGTTAAAGATAAAGTTGAAGTTATGTGCGAAGCCTTAGTTATTATTATATGCAATTAAAAAAATGTGTAGTATATATAGAAGTTCAAAGAAATAAAGGCTTAAGTTCCGGCACATGAAGATCAGTATATGCTCCCGCTTCAGTATCAAGTTATGCCCTTCGGTCAGGTTTATGTGTCAAGTGCAAGCCTATGGTAGCTGTCTAGATTATGTCTGTGCAAATTGAGTGTCTCCACAAAAAATATATAAAACCCTATCTGAGTGAACTGAGTAAATTCTAAATCAAACATATTTCCTATGTGAGGTGCTTAGTTATATGTCAATGCCAGAAAAGTTATCTAAACCTGTAAACACTTGTAAAATCCAAATTTTCTCCACATCACGATAAATGATTTTTATTTTCTCGCTTTGATTGCTTGAGGCAAGCAACAGCTAAGTGTGGAGGTATTTGATAACGCCCAAATTATACATGTTTTAGGTGGCGTTATTTGTATATATTTAATCATTTCTCGTAAACTTTCGATACTTAATAGCATAAATTGCTTGCAGGTTCACTAGAAGACATCTCAAGATAAAAAGTAACAAAGCTCAAGTGTTTACACATTTTGGAAATCAAGATACAAGAAAAGAATAAAATCTCAAGCTGAAAAGTCTGCAAGTATGCCACACTTATCAGTTGTGCGCCACGCTTCCTCTCAAAACATGCCAAGTACGCCGCACTTATCAATTATGCGCCGCACTTCTCCCCAAAGTCAGAAGTAATTAAAGCTCAGTCAAACAAGTGCATTAATACCCCAAGTATGCTGCACAAAATAATGTGTGTGCCGCACTTCCTATCTAACTACGAAGAATTAAATGAAGAATCGAATGCTAGTGCATTAACACCCAATGTGCGCCGCACAAATATCTTAGTGCGCCATACTTTTCACCTATTTTCAGCCTATAAATAGAGGACGAATTTTCACTCTCAACGCATCCTATAAATTATTCCTCTCTTCATTCCTCAATCATCTCATCAGCAAATCTTCATCCATTCTACCCCAAATAACCAAAACACCATAAACACCACACCCTTTTAAGATTTAAGATCAAACGATCAAGAACGAAGTAGAATATCATATTATATATTGGAATAATGGAAATTTGAATCATCTTATGTTATGAACCTCATAGCCATGAGAGGCTAAATTTCTCATGACTACTCGATGACTATGAAAAAAATAAGTGTTTGGTATGATCTTGATCCTGTTAATCTCAAGCTTATGTTGCGATCCTGTTATATCTTATCTTATCAGTTTTTCTTATCAATCTTAGATTAAGTATAATCAATAGGTATATAGGTCCGAAAGTGCCTATTATGATCTATAGGTTTTTAGAAAATTTGTCTAAGATCTTTAACGCCATGTCAGAAATCCACTTTCAAAGAATTGATGAACAAAAATAAGTTTTTGATATAATAGTTGCCGGATATTATGATTGACACAATTGGTTCTAGATCTACTAATATAAGTCTTGAAAAACAAATTAATTTGTGAAAATGTTTTCTGACGAGAAATCCTTTTTATAAGTTAAGGTTCCATCTTCGAGGTCTTAATCATTTCCAACACTTATGAATTATTTTTAACTATCCGAGTAGTGTCATCATTATTATTACGGTAAAAGTTATTTACAAAAATTGTTTTACAAGTCTTTTTTTAATTTATTAAAACTACACAAATCCCTAACGACCTGGTCTACCTAAAAAGTTATACTATAATACGTTGTTGATACTTATACCCATGTTGTTTTTCTTATAATAAAATTGGTATTTTCAAGATCATTAGAAATTTTTTTAAATCTTTTGAAACACTTCAGGAATACTAATCCTGAACTCCATTCCATGCTAAAAACTTGCAGAAAAGTGTATACCCAAGAAAAGCTTCCTTCTTATTCTAGCTAAAAAGGCAAGGTCAAATCCGAAACCCAAAATCCAAGCACATAAGGCAAGGGAAAGCAAAGATTCTAAGAACAATCAAGTTGGTTTGAGATCCCAGGCTTGAGACCCCCTGTTACCCAAAATATCTAATCCATGATCATAAACTATCATAAACCACCATTAAGCTCATATGAGCCGAATAAGCAAAGAAGAAAAGAGAATAGTAGAAAGGAAAAAGAAAGATTTATTAGAGAGAGAAAGTAGAGGTGGATGATTACACATACAAGAAATGATAACCAACACCCTCTCCATGTGTGGAGAGGGTCCTATTTATACCTTAAGGCCACCATGGGCTCGTGGCTTTTTAACTTGGGCCGAGCTTGGCTTATCTTGGGTTTTGAGCCTGAAACATGAACAATATTAGATTACAATCCAAGCCCATTTAACCCGACTACCTATTACTTAACAAAGACAAATACACAAATAATACCGAAAACATTCTTGTTCGATCTTATATAAAATTAAGGTAACATCCTCCACCCTAATTGTTGAGTCTTCTTTGATCTCCCCAACGTTGACATTCTTGATGAAGGTTATCTTGATTTGACTTTATCTTTCCCAATATTGAAGAATATGACATTATGAGCTTTTGCCTTCTTTGGTCCTTGTATTTGGCTTTTTCTTTGTTTGTAATGGCTTTGTTCCATACATGCTTAAGACAACCGATAACATTCTTTCGGTGTCGTATATGTGATCTCGATCTTGAGCCTTCATCTTTTGACTTTGTGTTCTTGAAATCTTTCATCTTGTATCATCTCCTTGACTTGAATCATTTTGATTTGACTTTCTTAATCAACTTGTGCTCTTGACCGACATACTCATCTCAAATGCATTCTTATTTGACTTTATATAAACATAAGGCTAAATAATCTCCCCCAAAATATGATTCTTGATATGACTTTGAAGATCTTTGTAGGAAGTTAAAGATCAACACTCTTAATGATGCAAATGAATGACTTTAAGAGCTCTAGTATGAGTGATGTGGTAATGAATCCGATCTCACTTTGGTACAAACTTGTTGCAAACACCAACCGATGAATCTGCATTAAAAGGATAGCATAAACAACAGATATTGGACGAAAGTGAGTGTTCGTCACTTCGTTCAATACGGGTTAGCAATACCACGGGTTCCCCGTTAATCAGTTATAAATACTGCCTGAGATCAGATAGAATTCATATAACTCATCTTGATAGGGTTTTCGTATCTGTGCTAAGCCGTTCCGTTACTAAGAGAGCGTCTCAAAGCAGACAACTAACGGTAAGAGTGAAATCAATAGTTACTATCTTTCTGATTAATATCGTCAATTCATATACTGGCAACCAAATCGATATCCGATGTCACAATTTGATTCATATAAAAAAGGTCACCATACCGCACTGGCTTGACTGATGTTGCTCAAGTAGGATTTCCATCTTCACTGTGAATCACTTAGTATCACTCAATGTTCTAGCAAGATCTCAGGATAATTCGTAGGACTCTTTGTTACATCTGTAAACATTTATGGTGTTTTTAACAATTTTTTTTGACATTGTGTCCTAAATGATGATTTATAAATTGATCATCTCTTGGCTCTAGACTCGATTGTGCACTTTGGTTGTTCGTAATTCAGAGGTTGGAAGCAGACTGCCACCAATTTTAATATCAACAATTTCGGAGTGAGATGTTTCAATAGTATAACTTGTTGTATCTCCGTGAAAAATGAGACAAGTTCTTTTTAAGAGAAACTCTCGTAATGGCTGGGAAGGTTGTGCACTGCACACTGGGGTCCATGACGGCTTTCTTCAATATCAACAACATCATTATGATTTGGATATGATTATGTAATTGACCCACGGTTTCAGCCTAAGTATTGATGTGGTCAAGGGTTGCTTTGATTTTACCCCTTTAAATTCCATACATTTATTTTTAATTCTTCAACCCATTCAATGCTTACCAAGATGTCATTACTAACACCTTGTTGTGATTGTTCCAGTGTTAGCTCAATTTTAGACGACATTATTCCGTTTTCTTTATTCATCTCCAATCATACCTAAGGACTGCTATTTCTAACTATTGGATAACCTATGGGTTAGATTTCCCTCCAGTTCTGGTTGTATAATTGGGACTAATACCAACACCATAACCCACCTATGATATCATCGACGTCCGTGAGATTAATTGTTGTTAGGTATAGAATCGAACATAAAACCATTGATACAAAGCCATTTTAAAAATAACTTTCCCCCCACAGATGTGCCACCGCGATTCAAAAATTGTTTTACACAGAAGAAAATGTTGCACATAGAGTCTTAAAAGATCACAATCTTCAATATCACATTTATAATCACCATTTTCGTCCACAATTTAAAATAATAAATTATTTTAGTAATTTTGAAATACCAATTGATTAAAATTTATGACATGAAAAATTCCATGGGGAGAAAAATTATACCATGATATTGCATGAATTCATTTTTCTGATAGCTCCCCTTCAACATAGTATGTGGGATACCACTAATTTTTAAAACTTGACGTTACAAGGAAAAAATGATATGACACCACAAATATGTTGAAGACGGAGTGCGATGCCTTAGTGAACAATGTATATTATTAATTGACATTATAATATTTCATTTTAATTTCACGAAATGTTTTTGGAAAAATAAAATTAACATTTATGAAAGTACCAAAAATACATAAAAAGGCTTTTTGATTTAAAAGCTTCCCCTCAGGAAATTGAATCAACTTGTTACATGACATTGTTGACATAAGACAATTTTATCACTGTACCACATAAAAACATTGAATAAATTGAACGCAATTGTTTAAATATATTGGGAAGTTAGTGTTGAACACACAATTTTAACAAAAACCACTTTTTTATGAAAAGATACTAACAAATTATTATGTAAACAATTTTGACATTGAAAGTTCTTTTTGAAGAAAATATGGTGTACAAGTAATTTGAAAAACACATGATAGAAGACTTTTCTTCTATTTTTAGAGTAAGCGCACTGAAGCGTACACTTCCCTATTACATTAAGGTCTGAGTTATGCACTGATGTGTACATAAGTCATAGAGAAAAATTTAGAAATGACATGTTTTGAAAAGTTTGAACTCTTTCTATCTCGAACTTCATTTACAACAACGCCCGTGTCAATGTTACATAACGCCCCACCCCCAACAACCACCTCCCCATCACGCCGACCCCCCAACCCGCCACTCCACAACCAGCCCCACACCCCCACCCCTCCCCTCCTCTCCAACCCAACAACCCCCCACACCGATTCCAAAAGACATGTCGAGAAGATTATTTTTAGTATTTTTGAAATTTTTTGATTTTATATTTTGTTTTTATAGATTTTATATTTTCCTATTTTCTTTTTGTTGGTTTTATATTTTTATATTTTCTTTTTCAAAAGTATGTATGAAATCAAAATTAAAGAGAAAAATAAAAATATTTTACAAAACTCGATTTTTGATGGATCAAGCATTCGTTAGACAGAACCTCCAGTTCCTTCTGCGTTCAAACATCTCATACCGAGTCGTCTGACGAGATACTTAAACCTATATTTAGGTAAGGCTTTAGTAAACAGGTCAGCTAAATGGTATTCAGTTCCGGCAAATAATAATTCAACAATACCCTTTTCAACATGTTCCTTTATGAGTTGATATTTGACCATCGAAGGTGCTTGTACGGGAATGCTTGACTGGATTCACGAGATGGCTATGGCTATGCCTTTAGTCCACAATACATAGTATTGTGAAGACATTAAACATGAGCGCAACACACGTCAATAGAGACACATACATAGAACTTGACGCATGAGCAGACGGCAGATAGAGTCACAACATACCGCGACTTCTGCTGAAGACATTAACATGCATGTCCTGCTCTTTGACGACCAAGTGACTAACTTAATCACCTCCTAGAAATTTGTAATTCACTAGATGTACTTTTACTTGAATCAAGACAACCCACGAGATCGCGAAACTGAAAAAGCACGTTAGTTCAAAACTGGTGTCCCCTTGCGGATACCAGATTCCCATGTTAATGGATTCTTAAGTCCCGAAAGATCCGTTAAAAAACGTGTGAGATGATTCTTCTCAGTCGGTCTTGCTGATAAGCGAGAACAAATACATTTGCATATACAAATATCTTATCTACTTGCTGTTAGGGTACATGAGTGCTCGACAACATACGATAGTTCGGTTGTGGTCAATCGGAGTTTACACTCAAGTCAGCAACAAGGTTTATTCGTAGCCATTGGAGTTCCAATGCTATCACATAGGTCATACCATGCTTATAAGTAATCTCTTGAGCATACTTAGCTTTGTTAATAAAAGTACCACATGGGGATGGTTGGATCTGAATTTCTAAAAGAATTTTAGCTCCCCAACATAGATTATTTCAAACTTGCTGTGTCATTAGTTTTTCAAACCATTTTGAAAGTTTTGGGTTTGTAAGAACCAAAAAATAATGTCTATTAACATAAATATTGCACAAGCAATATGTCTTCCCCATGTTTATTATGATAAGAGTTAGGATCAATAAACCTTTAGAGAATCCATTGGATACCAGGAAGTTGGAGAGTTCCATCGTGACCACGCTCTTGAGGAGCTTGTCTTGAGTCCAAAAATGCCTTCTTAAAGAAGGTATACTTGGTCAGGATATACTAGGCTACAAATCCACACTGGCCGTATACGTACACTCATACCTTCAAGAGCCCTGTAAAGAAATGTTGACTTGACGTCCATCTGGGTATACATGGAAAACTGATTTTGTGTGCAGAGGATACACAACGAATAAGCGGACAGCTTCCAACCGAGCAACTAGTGCAAATGACTCTTTAAAATCAATTCTTTCCTTTTGAGCGTATCCCTTAGCTACAAGACGAGCTTTGTTTCGAATTACAGTATTTTCCTCATTACGTTTGTTTTTCCAGATCCAATTCATGTTAATGACATTTTTGCAGAGTGGTCTGTCGACGAATTCCCATACAACATTCACAAATCAAAAACTGGAGAAGTTCTTCCTGCATCGCTTTAATTCATCCAGAAATCAGCCCATGCTTCATTTGAATGTTCTTTGGTTTCGTTCGACCTCCAAACACATTGAGTGCGAAATACAAACATCACGCCCTCTGTTTCTACTGACCTCTTGTTTTCAAAATTGATATTGAATGGATTTCCAATTACTTGTTCCTAACGGGGGGGATGATCTTTTGTCCAAAACGATGTATCTATAAGGATGTCGTTGATCAGAATGTATGCTATGTTTGAACGAATCACAAGATGAGACGCTTTATCCCCTCGAACTTGTACCAGTGTACTAAAGAGTTGATAAATTCGTCTTCTTTAACTTGTGCATTGTTCTTTTATTAGTTATGCTTGATTACTGTTCTCAGTTAGCATTGACATTTTGGTGCTGACTTGTAGATTCAGGTGTTGTATGATATGTTCTAATGTAGTGTAACTACAGCAATGGTTGTTGAAGTAGATGAGTTAATTTGTTGTTGTTGAAATTTATAAGGAGCAAACACGGCATTTTATTAGCGAAATCTTTGACATAATGGGGTTAGTTCCCATTGAGTAATTCATGCGAACATCAGGACAAAAAAGCAAATCAGCTCATTTGACGTTGTTACTGTCTTAGCTGCTTGAGGAACATTTTCTTGACTTTGGGGACCGGGACTTAAACTGTCTTGTTCAAGTGCCGTCATCAGACATTGTGGAACGGGGTCAGAACTGATGTGATCTGACACCATTAGAGGCAATTCATCAAAGTTAAGATGAATGGTTTTGACTATCACTTTTGTTCTCTTGTTATATACCCGATATGCTCTTGACTGAGTAGAATACCCTACAAAAATACATGCATCACCTTTTTCCTTCATTTTATCAAGATTCTCACCATCTTTGACGGTGTAGCAAAAAGAGCCAAAAATGTTAACGAACTTAACAGGCGGTTTCCGGCCATAGATGATGTGGTAAGGTGTTTTCCTCCATGTCGAGGGAATTACGAGTGAACGTGTTTAGAGTAAAACATTGCGTTGCAATAGCTTACAGCCCAGAAGAACACAGGAATTTTAGCGGGCGCTTAGCATTGTTCTAGCACCTCAACAAGATACTAGTCTCCGCCTTTTGACAACGCCATTTTGTTTAAGTCTGATTCGAGCAACCGACGTCTGGTGTTCAATATCCCGTTCTTGAGGCAAAGTATGCTTAAAGAGTTTTTAATTCAATAATTCTAGTGACTTAGTCAAGATTTAAACGAATCTAAATGACATGAAGTCCTCTTTGGACCAAGTTTAAGGAAATTCAATAAGAACTTTTAGGTGTACAGTTTTAAGAACCTCAAGAAGTGAGTCCAATATATCTAAGTAGTCCATCAACAATTACGAGAACATATTTTCTTTCCAATAAAACTTCAATTCTAGCCCACATAGGAACCACAACTGTCCATGTGTAGAGAGTTGTAATCGTCTTTGGAGCTCGTGGGTAGTCTTTGTTGAAAATCCTTTCAGTTTGGGCTTTCCCCAACTCACATGAAGAACAAAGATGATCTTTGAACCAACTTTCCAATTTGGGAAGGCCAGTCATCAATACCATACTTCAAAGCAAGTTTGGATGGAATCGAAGTTTAGATGTTAAAGACGGCGATGCCATAACGATGCTTGTGACGATGAAGCTTTAGCCATTAAGCAAATTGGATTGGGAGCAGATGTGTCTTAAAGAGTGATGAAATACAGACCTGTGCCACGAGAACCTGTGAAAATATCATTTCCCTTCAAATCACGAATATAACATGTAGACTTCCGAAAAACAACTTCTAAATCCGCATCACAGAATTGACCAACAGAGAATAAATTGTGATTCAGCCCTTCAACGTAATAAACCCTTTTTATAAGGTTATCAACCCCTTTGAACCGAGATCTCCCATAACCAACTAATAGTTTCCAATTATGTCCATTTTCCAAACATCACCAGTAACCTAGAAAATTTCTCCACAAAATTCTATAGGGATATCTTGAGAATTTCCTATCTAGTGCTTTGAGCAACCAGATTTCACGATGAAAAGAATCTATCTCTACGAGCTCAAAAGAATTAGAAACAATGGAGAATTGACAAAGTGTAACTCCCTAGGAGTCGATAGTTTCTAAATAATTAGCAGTTTCTATATGGCATTTCCTAAGGCATACTAACATTTTGTGTTTTTGACATTTCCTATGGGGTAACTTAGGTTTTCCATTGTTAACCGGATTGAGAAAACTAAGGATACCACCAACTACAAGTCTTACTAACATGCTCAATATAGCTCCTAGTTGTGTTTCTAGGTTTCATGGTTAGTGTAGTATGAAGCAACTTGTTCTCTTAAGGGGATTTTGCAACAGATTGTTTCACAGTTCCGTTTGGGTTTCTCAAATACTAATAGCACAACCATAGGCATTAGTCATAATATATCACGCCCATATTATCGTGAAAGAACACACATATCATGATTTTCATTCAACACACATTTTCCACAAGTAACACAAACAAAGTTTACATTCGAGGTCTTAGCATTCAGACTGTCATTACACGCAGTTACAAATGTTTTATTATTTGAAAACTTAAAATTCCTATGGGTCTTACTACTTCTTATTCCTTCCCTTTGACTATGTTAACATGACACTACATTCTAATGATTGATCTTAAGCCGTGGTCTGCTAACACAAGTGGAAGGAATAACTCCTGTAAATAAAGACACTCGTTGTTAGTTTATCCTAATGTCATGTATGAAACAGTGTGTTCTAGATGATAGGCATTGTGGTGGCACTTTATACATTCCTAGAGCAATCACATTTGTGTTCTTTAAAATTGATATTACATTCTAAGGCAAAATTTGTACAGTGACTGGTTTTGAAAAATTATTGGACACATTATTTGTGGTAACTGACTTTGACTTTGAAAAATCTGTCTTTGCAAGAGAATCTAAAAAAGTAGCCAGTTTACCTAAAATTGATTGTCTTTGACTTTATAAAAGCATTCGTTGTAAAATAACCGATGGATTTTTCAAACTTAATTTCAACCGATTTCCTTTCACTTTTCTATGAGTTACTTCAACACACATATCTTGCAATACCTTAGTCATAAGATTGAGCATTCAAGTCTTGAATTTTAAAATAAGTTCACAATTCTTTTCAAAAATACGTGTTTGTGACTGATTTTCTTGAAAGCTTTGTCATTTTTATCTGTTCTTATAACATTGTTGTAATGCAAGTTCAAGATTAATCGCATGTTTCTGAAGTGCTTCAAAACTCTTTGGCATTGTTTTACTTTTTGAAAGTTCTTTTTCAAGACGTTCACATTTTTCCAAAGCTTCTAGACAATCACATTGCAAATTAGTAACTTCATCCATTTCAGTGTACACACCAAGTATTGCATTCATGTGATCAGCATAATAATATTCCCTTGAAAGTCGATTGATTTCATTCAAAAACTGTGTTTTTTTAGTGTCCAGTTGAGATTTGAGAGAGTCTACTTCATGTTCAAGAGAATTAAAGTATCTCAAATCTGCAACCATTTCCTCTTTCAAACACAAGTGAAAATTTTCTAAATTAGCATTGATTCTTCGAATTTGGGGACAAAAATTTCCTTCGATTGTGTTTTGAATGAATGGGTCTATGTGACCAAAATATGTTCGTTTAGCGATTGTTTGTTTGCAACGTTCCACTCCATCAAAAATCGTGTCAACACTTCTTTTAATTTTGAAAAGTTCTTTAGAGCTTTTACAATTTTGATCCCAAGGAATGGATTCATCCATTCGTTTTTCTAAAAAAGTTGTTTGTTTATTAAAAGACTCTTTGGAAATTTCATTCTTAGCAGAGGTATGACTTAATTTTGACCCTTTTGAAAAATATTGTTGTTCAGGTGAATTTTCACGTTGTGGAACGAACAAATCATAAAGATTATTCAACTGGTCATAATCAAAAGGTCTGATTAAATCGCTTAATTTTGATCGACTTTCTTTTGCAAGACGAATCGTTTCGTCAGATTCAGGGGCTAACATTAACGCAAGATTACCATTATAGCAACCTATATCATACAAAAGAGGATTCGCTCTTTTAGCTTTCTTGAGAAACTCAAGTTTGGCAAAACTCGTTTTACAATTACGATTAAGCATATTCATTGTTTGAACTGATTGACCGGTTTTATATACAATATCATCCAAAACCTTGACTTTGTTTTCTAAAGCAATGACCTTATCAATTTCTTTGTCTTCACGAGTTTTGTAAAGCTTAATCTGAGCCTCTTTTTCTTGTGACATTATGGAGATCGTTTCTTGATGTGCAAAAAGCTCCTTTTTCATATCCGAAATCATTTGATTTAAATCATTTATCTTTCGAGTATATTCATTAGATGACTTTTCAGATTCCATTTTGTATGACATTAAATCCCCTTTAGCTTTTGCACAATCAATTTCCACCTTTGACGCATAGTTCGCATCATGATATCTATCAAGTTCAGCTTGGAACTTGTTAAGGTCTTTAAACATCAACTGATTAGTCTTTGACAATTCATTGTTTGCTTCTTTGAAATGGTTATTTGATGATTCTAAACTTTTATTTTTTTGTTTTGAAATCCTCAATTTCACCTTTCAATTTATCAACTAAAGCCTTGTTTGATGTTTCCAAAAATTTATTACGGTTTTTGCTGTCATCAATTTCACATTTTAGTTTTTCAATTAAAGAAGCAAGCAAATCACATTCTTAAGCAAGTTCATCAGTATCATCCTGGTCATCCTATTCTCTATCATAACACATATCCAATGAAATCAATAGTGATGTTAGTGT
>BQNB010184746.1:0-12282 GCA_026074375.1 Tanacetum coccineum
TGGTTGACAATTTACCAAAAATTGTAGGGTTCTCAACTCACCTTACTTCATGGTGAAGAGTTGGCTAGTCCAGGATCAAACAGTTCTTGGTAAAGACTAATCAAATCTGTTGATAGCTGATAGTTTGCTAAAAACTATATGGTTATCAATGCACCATGTTCTGCAATAAAGCATTGACTATTCCAGGGCAAACGGCAACTGGTAAAGAATCATCAAATCCGTTTATGGCTGGTAGTTTGCCAAAAACTATAAGTCCAATGATCCACATCTCTCAAGAAGTTATACTCTTGAAAGAGGAGAGGACAGTCTGTAACTTATAGAATTGATTTCAAGACTCATACTCAGACTCTAACACTGTTTGCTAAAGAAAGTCAGAAGATAGGAAAGCAAGCTCAAGTTCTACAACAAAAGAGTATTTGATTTCAGAAGATTCTGTCAAACAGGGGAGGATAGTAGAAAGATGATTCATTAGAGGAGTATGACAAACTTCATGTTATGTTTGGTGTTAAACAGTTCTATTGCTCAAAATTACAACTGTCAGTACTAAACTAATCAGTTAGTACTGCTAGTTCAAACTTAGTACTGCTGAGTGACCGTTAATACTGTTTGAGACATAACAAAAGAGCCGTTGAGATATTTCTGCTTATAAGATTTCATTGTTAAGCTCAAAACTTTTCATTCATCAAAATGACAACTTTGGAGTCTTGCAACAAACATAATATTGTAAATTGGGAATATATTTTGCTGGGTATGACAGAAGCAAAAGATTCTGAAGTTTGCAAGATTACAAGAGCTGATGGAACTTCAAGTTTTCATGGAGATTTTCAAGCATTGTTAAGAAGACTTGACAGACAAGATTTATTTCAACTCTACAGTTTGGTTCAAGAAAGGTATAAACATCGTTCAATTGAAGGTCATGATTTAGATTTATGGGGAGATCTGAAAATGATGTTTGATCCAAATGAAGAAGATGACATATGGTTGAACCAACACTATTGGGAGTTGCTGAGGTGGAAACTACATGAATACAGTGGTGTTCATTCTTTATTCTTAGATGGTACTTCAATTCAGATTAACATGCTAGTAGACAAGAAGTATCCACTGAAGAAGGAAATCTTGAAGAAGATGATCAACTTGAAGATTGAAGCAGAAGAAGAAAGTGATATGGCATCTGAGCTTATAAAGTTTATCAAATCTCAGATTGCAGAACAAAGTTAGTGTGATTTTTCAGCAAAAGAATATGAAGATTTTTTTGTAAAAACCAATAAGCAAGAAAGCTCAAGTGTTTGAAAGAATCCTCTCAAAATCAAAAAGCTTTAATTCAAGAAACTTAAGATTTGAAGGTAAATCATAAGTTTAGGGGAGGATTGTTGGGAATTAAAGAGCTTCTACAAGATATGCTGCTGAAGAACTTAGTACCGTTAGTTGAAGAACTTAGTACTGTTAGTTATAGTTAGTACCGCTAGTACAATGTTAGTACTGTCGGCATATAGTTAGTACTGTTAGTTATATAGTTAGTACTGCTTATGAGATATGCATGAGTTATATTAGGAATAGATATGCATGATCTGTTAACGCGTTTTGTAAGCCTATTAGGGTTTTTCCTTGGTGTATAAAAGGAACCCTTACGGCATAGTTAGGAATGATCATTGATAGATAATAGAAGCAGATCAATATTCATAGATTAGTTGTCAGGCAAAACATATAGTTGTTTTGTGATTTGTTCAATACAAGTGAAAGTTCTGTGTTCATTGTTTGATTGTTTCTTCTGAATATATAAAGGTTAATTCCGCATAATCTTTATATATACACCACAAGGTTTCTAATCTAGTTGTTTAGATTTATCTAAACAGAACAAAAGATCCATTTAATTGGAACCAACATTTACCATTTTATTTAATTGTTTACTGTTTAATTCTTCATATCGCTACTTGAACAAGGTTTGTTGTTGGCAAGGAATGGTTTTGATGAATTCGTTTGTGTAAGAGTTGCTGCTCTAATATATTAAATGAAAGAAAAAATTTATCATTCTAAAGATGATGTTTTAAGGTTGCGTTCTTATATCTGAATTTACAGTTTCAGGTTGCCATTGATATTGCCATTTGTGACAATCATGACTTGAGCAGGTTAGTCAAACTATTAGTGTTGACTTATGTGTCTGTTGTAAAGTATGGTTTATGTGATTTTATGTGATTTAATGTGGTTTTGTGCGTTTATGTGAGTTATTGGAAACCAATCTATTGAGTGTGATCATCTCAATAAGATTAGAATGATTGATAATTCAGCGTTTGCAAATTAATTGTGTAAGTATATATATACGTATACGTATTTTGTGTTAGTTATCTAAGATAGGTTTAGCGTTTAAGTGTTAGATTAAGAAAATGTAAAATTTCTATTTTTAGAAAGTTAGGTTGGAAAGGAAAAGTTATTTTTAGAAAGGTAGTAAACTGCGTTTATGCAAAAAGGTATAGTCAAATTAATTAAGGTTTTTATAAAAACTTAAGGTTTTAATTTTAAATATATAATTAAAAAAAATAAAAAAATATATATAAATATATATTAAAACCGGACGAGTAAGGTTAAAAAGAAAAAAAAAGAATTAAAGTCCTAGTTATAATCTAAAACTAATTTGACTTAATATACAATTCTACTAGGAGGCCTATAATAAATTCATAAATCCCTAACCCCAAGTACTTTGAGTCGACCGGACCATTAGAGTGAGAAAAGAGAATGCGATTTTTTTAGGGATTCACATTAAAGGTAACGATCCCGATCTTTTAGTATAATTTGTTTATCATTCATGTAACTTAATTATGATGTTTAGGGTTTAAATAATTTTAAAATATATGTTTGTAAGAAACCATAAATTTATGAAACATTCATGTTATTTAAAACATAAGATTAATTAAATTAGAGTTAGACATGTATTAAGGGCTTAGATCACCCAACTAGTTAATAAAATTTACTGCAGAATTTTTAGTCCAGACTTGTAAGACCAAAACTCGGTCATAAAAGATCAATAAATAATTTACAACATTCTAGAAATAACCTCATAGAGTCTACTTGCTAAAAAAGTCGGCTTCATGAGTTTTTATATGGTTTGGAAGTGGGTCAGAATGGTCGTAACAAAGTCAGTTGTGAAAGAACAGTGATTAATTTTAGTCTTTGTTTTTATTTTTCCTAAAAAAATTACTTAGACATAAAGTTTAGAGGCTCTAAGTCCCGTGGAAGGATATTCCATATATTGTGTGTGTTCTCTGAATTTTGGCTAAGGTCATAGTGAGGTCTAAGTTGGTTAACCGATGTCATACTTTTAGAATGTCAGATTCTGGACAAATTCTAAACACTTTGGATTAATAAATTTCTAAGGGGTATTTGTAAAAGGGTAATAGCTTTAGGAGAGCTATGATAGGTTCATAGGACATATATATATAGCATGATGAATTTTGGTTTTAATTATGAGAGTGTTTAAGTAGTGCGTTTAGGGCGTGCAAGTAAGAGTAAAATTATGCTTAAAACCAGAAAGTTTAAAATGTAACATTGAAGGGTAAAAGGGTATGAGTCGAAGATGGAAAAGATAAACGATTAGAGAACATGTTAGATAGCTAGATATTCTACCATCATTTTTAAGGTTACATCATATAGGGAATGAAAATCCCAAATATATGTAGCTTAAAGTGGATGTTATAAATTGTAATAGATTTGTTCGTGGAAGGTTTTGCGAAATGTTTTGTTGGAAATCCATTTTGAAGCAAAGCATCAGGTGAGTTTCAAAGTCCCACTTTAAATGTTTTTAACATTGGGATGGAAATGATGCAAAGTATGTTATGAATGTGTAAAATCGCTTGCGATAATTGTTTTACTTGATCATGAACTTTTATTTGGTTATTTAAATTGGTATGCTTAAATGTTGTTATGATCTGTGTTGTTCCACGGTTAGAGGGTAGTCTTCCTACCTATTCCAAATCTAATTTGATCTTCAATCTTCAAAAGGGTATGGTGTTTATGGTGTCTTGGCTATATGGGTGGAAAGTGGTATGAAGAATGGATGAGATTGAAGGATGAAGTAGTGGAATGAGGGATGAATGAAATGTGTGAAATTCATCCCCTATTTATTGGCTAAGTCAGGGGTAAAAGTGCGGCGCACAGAGTTGTAAGTGCGGCGTACTTGGTGATTAAATGCGAGGGTAATAAATGTTTATTGAGAAAGTGCGGCGCACAAGGTTGTAAGTGCGGCGTACTTAGGGAGTTAATGCAGTAGCATTTAAGTCTTCATTAATTCTTCATAATCAGGTGGGAAGTACGGCGCACAAGGTTGTAAGTGCGGTGTACTTGTGGACTTAATGCTGAATTTTGACCAAGCTTTAATTACTTCTGACTTGAGGAGAAGTGCGACGCATAATTGGTAAGTGCGGCGCACATTTGCACTTTAAAACTTGAATTTTATTTCTTTTCTTGTATGTTGTGTCCTTTAGCATATAAATACTCGATCTTTGTTGTGTTTATCTTCGGGATGTATTCAAGTGAACCTGCAAGCAATTCATGCTATTAAGTATCGAAAGTTCACGAGAAATGATTAAATATATGCAAATAACGCTACCGAAAACATGTATAATTTGGGCGTTATCAGTGACAGAATTAATATGTCTAGGTCTTAGGATGATGTCCCGCCTAAGTCTAAGAATGATATGCCTCTTCGAGATAAGTAATCATTCCACTGAATAAACAAACCAACTTCTAATCGGATTAATGATGGCTAATACAGTTTTCTATCATAAGGCTCGACCGCTCTTCTATCTTCTGTTAATTTTCTTGCGTGGGTTAAAGTGTCTTGAATTGATTGTAGTCACCAACCAAACCCGCGCCAGTCTCTCAGGCTGAAACCTCCCTTTACCTGTTAGAATTAGGATTAGAACAAACATAGATTAGCATAGGTTTGACTTAGATTAGAATTAACATAGATTAGATAACCAAAATATAAATAAACTGAGAGATTTAACCTCGCTTCAAGTGTTTGACACCCTACTTACCACTAATCTGCCACTGACCGGGTACACTGCCCGTTAAAGTGTTGTTTTTAGTTAAGTCGGCAAAATATAAATTTAAAACTTGAATCATAAATATAACACCCTGTGTTTTAGAGTCATTGACGACGTCAACAAATCCGCAATGTACTTTTTGTAATGTACGTGTTCACTTTAAATCATAAGCGATAGGTTAAATCGCGTACGCCAAAAATTAGCGTTCAATGTAAACGGGCATCAAACAATTAAATGTTTACATCAAGCAAGGGTTATATAATTATTTTGAGGATAATTATTAACTTTGTTTATTTTATTTTTATCGGATACGTAAAGTGTATACGTTTCGCGATAAATTGCGTTTAGGCACTCCCGGAACCACAAAAACTTTTCTACGCTTCAACAAATACCCACTTTTATACCCAATACATAAAAGTTGCAAAATATATCATATATATCTTATAAATGCCGAAATTCTTGCCATTTATACAAGTGTTATATGAAAAACTCTTCACTTGGTCAAAGTACTACACCATACTTCATAAATGCAACACCATGCTTTGTTTCTTTGACTTAGACCAAGACCAAGCCCATCCCTAAGACCTAAAGACCATCCCTTGAACCATACCATGTTCCCTTGACTAGATATACACCTTATATACAAGTATCATCTAGTAAGAGAAGTCTTACAAAGTAAACACTTAGAAAAAAAAAATCAAACAAAAACCCTCTTTTGGCTCCCTATATGCTACGGCAAGGACCAAGCAACCACACAAACCCATATCAATTTTTATACAACCCATACACTCCTATACACATCCATTCTAAGGTATTCTAAGGTGATCCCAAGCATTGGCTAACCTTTTCCAAGTGTTAATCAAGAAAAGGAAGCTAGGGTTTTTGTTAAGAAAATAAGGGTTTTCTTAAGTGCAAGCTTGGTTTTTAAGGCTAAACAAGGGTTTAGCATTTGTTTCTCATCATCATCATACCTCATAAGGTCTATTTTAAACCTTTATGCTTTCATTTTATGAGTTTTTATGTATATAATGTGCTATATAGTGAAATCACCATTAGGAATACTTTTGAACATGAAAAATATAATTTTTCTTGTGATTATGATTTTGTGCACTTTCTCACATGTTATGATGTTGGTAATATCATGAAATAAAGAACATATAAGTCTTGTACAATCTCGGTTTAAGTATAAAAAGTTCATATGTAAACTTGTAATTAAAAGTTAAGTAAGAAAGTTTATGATTCTATGTAAAGTTACTAACTTGTGATCTTGATGATCTTGGACAAATATGAACTTATGGACAAGTAAATGCTAATATAAGGATGATATATAATATATATGATATATGAGACTTGTGGTAAAATACAAAAGTGGTAAAGTATAAAGAAAATATCAAAAATGGATTCAACAAACTCAAGCAAACATTCTGTCCAAAATTCGAATTTTTACATATCCATTTTATATTTTTATAAGATAATACATTTCACGACGATTCCGAAAAAGTAAGAAACTTGTTAAACGGATTAATAACGAAAAAGTTACGTTAAAAACGAGTTATACGTTAATAAACGAAGTCGTAAGTAAATTTTTATAAAAACATTTTTATAAAAATTATAAACAGCAAGGGTTGATATTTTTAACAAATAATACATATTTTTAGGATTCCAAAATGATAAGAATCGTAATTTTTCAATTAATAACGAACGAGTTATGAATTTCGCAAGTTTACGACAATTAATACTTTTATAAAACTATTTTTATAAAAGTTACTATTCATGACAGAAAGTTATATTTTTGTAAACCTCATAAAAATATAGAACTTTCAAATACGAGAACGTCCTCGAAAGAATCGTTAAAAACGGAGCTATAACGAATAAAATACGACGTTTACGGGTTTTACGACAATTAAATCGATAAAAATATACCTAAGGTCTGATGTGAACAGTAATTTTTACTGTTCACCAGTAGGTCCGAAATTCGAAAATGTCGATTTATGATAACTCGTCTTGATACGAAAAGATGGACATAAGAAACGCGAGAATCGGGTTTAAAACGCGAAAGTTACGCCAGTTTTACTAAACGGTAATTATAAACGTTTTAACTTATTAAACACAATTTTTCCAAAACCATTAGTTGGTGATTGAGCTATATAGAATATTATGTGGTTATCAAAGTACTATATTACTAGGGAGTTTCATAATGAGGCCTCTTCGGATGGCGTTTCGACGAGTTGTTGGATTTACGATTTAAAGTGTCCTAACTCCTCGAACGTCATGTCATGACCTCTTTAATTATGATAGCCCGAACGATAGTACGATATAATCTATAGGATTACATTCAATGTTATCAATCAAAGTGTTTAGTGCTTATACGACCTATACTGGATTAGGTTACCTTCGGATTCCTTCGTGACGCATTTTTTCCATTTTGAATACTTGTTGATTTCCATTCACTCAAGGTGAGTTCATAGCCCCCTTTTCTACAATTGTTTTACAAAATCTACGGGGTGAATTACATTTGATTGTTTTACTATTGGACCACAACCCCCCCGTGTCTCCGCCTTCAAAGTGTATGTATCCAGATTACTTGCCTGATTATTAATGCCTAGTTACCTTTATATGCGTTTGAAGTCCCTATTTATCTATGAACCACGTTTATTGCTATTTACGAGTGAGCGATGGTGTTCTGGATAGATCTATCGGGACTAACATCCCCCACCTTACTTGGGTCACTAGTTTGATTCGGGTACATTTAACATGAGAGAATGTTCGGGTTGTTGGAAGTCCTATTTATCTCGGATCCTGACCCGGGCAAAGTAAAAACAAAAATCTAGTTAAGCTTCGGTTTGTAATGAGCTTAGTGCAATAATAAACGTTTTGGACTTCTGTATGTGTTTAAGAGTATACTAATTTAACTTCGATCTTGTGGTCCACCGCTTTTTAATGAAAAAACCTATGCCATTTCATCAACTTTGTGTGACTTTTTAGCAGGTAAATTTCAGGTACCTAGAGTATGAGATTGGCCCACGGGAAAGCCGTGGCGGATATCAATGAAGACGGATTCTGTGTTTTATCTAAAGTTATGAACTTTTATTTTCCTTTAAAATAACTTAAGTTCTATTTGACCTTTAAAGTCAATAACATTATGTCCAAACTTGTTACTAAGTTGAGTTAAGTAGTCTTAACAAGTTTTAAACAAGTTTTGAAAGTTAGTTTGTAAATTGTCAAAGATTTTAAGTTCAAAAGGTTGAGCTTAGCACCAGGGCAGTTTAAATGTTTGAGTGATTTTAGAGCTTAGTGATGTTTAGCATTCTAGGGATCAATATTAGTTAATGTAGGTTTGAATACATTTAGACAGTTAGTGTATGAGTTTTAAAGTAGGAGTTTAGGCCTGCACTTAGTACTTTACCAAGTATATCAGCTACAACAAGTATTAACTCAGTTAATACTGTTGTAGCTCTTTACTTTTCTAGCCACTTTTTAGTTTTTGTAATTAGGAGTTAGAATCTAGGATTAAGAATCTGTTTAGTACTCCATTAGTTCTATTCAAGTCATCACTTAAGTTTCATTTCTCAGCTTGTAATCTAGCTTATTTGTACTAGCAAAAGTGGTATTAGCAGCAGTCATATTACTAGCTTAATTCATTTAGATATATCCTTTCCAGTTTTTCATATCAAAATCCTTATATCTAGGTTTAATAAACATTCATAGAATAGCTTATTTGTAAAATTTCAGCTTCTAGGATTACTTTTTGAGTTAGTTAGCTTATGAAATTTAGCTTAAATTCAGTCAATAAGCTGAATTGTAGATTTTTAAGTTCAAATTTCTTGTTAAACTTGTATACCTTTAGCTTATTTCTTTCTAGACATACATAGTACATATCTTCAGCTTCATTTAGCAATTTTTAGTTCTTACTTTCATGTAGTAATAAGCTTGGAATAAGCTAAAATCTAAAAAGTTAAGAAAAGTCCTAGTTTCTGTGAACAGTTTCAAAAAGCTAAGTTTTTAGCTTATTCTGTTGTTAAAAGTAGTAAGTGTCTTTATTAAAGTTGTTTAGAATAAGCTCTTTGATAACTTTGTAGTTTTGAGTTTTAGCTGAATCTCACTTTTTAATAAGCTAAAAATAAGCCAAGTCGCAAGGTCTGTTTGGTACTTCTCCCATAGTTCAGGGGTACCCGTTTTCATTGTAGTGTAAATTCATAATAGTTTGCCCGCCTACCCTTTACTTTCTTTCTTTACAATTTATACCCTGTCTTTTTAGTTTAATAAAATAGTTTTAATATTTTTAATTTTAGTTTTATAAAATTAGGTTTAGGTTTTTAATTGATAAAAATAGTGTTCAATTAGTTTATAACAATTGGGCTTTTTGTGCCATTGATTTTCTGCACCTCTTAAGTAGTTAAAAAGCATTTTTCCTTATTTTTCCAATTAAGTTTGTATTTTCTAGGAATTAAAATAGATTTTTAGCAATTTCTTTTTCTTAAACAATTCATAGAAAATAGAAAAATGTTTGGAAAAATATAATTCTTTTTGTAAAAATTTTCTTTTTAATTCTAGTATTTTTGAAAAATAAAAATAGAATTTTAGTTTTAATTTTTAGAAAAAGTTTATTTTTAGTTAATTCATTTTTCTTAAAAAATTCATAAAAAATTCAAAAATAGTTAAAAAATTCTAATTCTTTTTCCTAAAATTTTCTTTTTAAATTTGTGATTTTTAGGTATAAAATTTGTTAAAAGTAGTGCTTTAGATTTTAAATTTCAGTTTTAGCTCACGTTTTTAATTTTCGTGTATTAAAATTTCGTGCTAGTTAATCGTTTTTAGTTTGTGCTATTAAATTTGTAGTGTAATTCAAAATTCAAAAATCTTGACTGTATCGATTCTCCAGCACAGCCTCGTTGGGGATAAACGACCCGGGAACATTCTATACTACTTCTCGGTATCATTGATTGTGTTTCAGATTACACTTACTATATATATTTTATATTTTATTATATATTATATATATTTTAAGGTGTAGTTTGGACGGATCATTCTCTATTCTTCCTTAAACACCATAAAATTTATTTTTAATCAAATTTTCTTTTCTTTTTCAAAAATAAACTTAGATGGGAAGAATATAGTTGCTTGGTAAAAAGTGATTTATCAAACGTCCCTAAACTTAAATATATAATGCTACTAAAAAAGCAAAAAACTAATTCTCAATACTTTTAGATTGCATTAGCTAATGAAAAAGCTATATATTTAGAAACTTTGTAAAACAACCTGAACTTTCGGGGTTAACTTCCATTCTTGGGTAATTAAAACAATTTTGCGTCGAAGTATTTGTTTTAGATCTGCTTCCCTCGGGCAAATATTTTAAAGCTCAATAAAATTGTTAAACTGCAATTTTAAGTAGGTGTGTTAGTTGTTTCCACCCATCTTATATTTTAGGAATACATACAATGTCGTTACTTGGAAGCTCGCCTCTAACTATTAAAAGTTTGTACCAAATCATTTTTCTTATTCTAACACATAATAAACTTGCGACAGGAAGATCTCTTGTATATACGTTATGTTCTAAGTAAAGGGTCGTCTTATGGAATTCGAAAATAAGGCACTTTTGATTATAACTATTTGCTGTTAATTTTTATAATAAATGACTTGTCAAAAATTAGCTATATTACAAATCCCTAAATTTACACCATGACAAGAACAATGTGTATAAAATGATTTAGGAATGTCATGTTTCCAAAATCTCAGATAACGGTTTTATATATCTGAATATTCAAAAATATGGTATCCAGATATCTTAATTATTGGAAAACTTATATTTGAGTTCTAAAAATAACAAATTGTATATCTTAATTTTTGAATAAATACCAATCAAATTTTTAGATACTCGAATACGTATAGTTTGAACATCCTTGTCCTTTTGTGTCATGTAGATCAAGTTTTACATTTTTTAATTTCATTCACATTAGCACCATTAATGTATTTACTAAATTGTGTCGCTTACTTTAGAAAGACTTAAAAGTCAGAAGTTTATAAAATAATCATAAAAGTTATCACCCCCCGCCTATATGGATAATGGCACTACCCTATTTTTTATATTTTTTATTTTTATAATATTTCTTTCATTATAAAACTATCAAACTAAAAGTACAGAACATAAATATAAAGTTTGACACGCCAAAAGCATTAACATGTATGAAATACATAAGAATTTGAATTATGCAAGTTTTTTTGCAAGCAATTGACTGAGACATGTAAATTACGATTGCATTATTCATTTTTGTTTCTGTCGCATGGTAAACAGACGCATCACTTATTTCAAAAGCTGCTTGTGCCATATTTAGTAGTCAATGGTTTGTGAAATAATTTAAAAAATGTCAATAACATGCAGTTTACTAAGTCAAACTAATTTGGCTATCTTTTATACTCGTGCATTTGACTAATTTAGAGTAAGAGGCAATATGTATGTGTTAAAAGAAACATCATACATAAGGTGTCAAATAGGCAGTACATAAACACAAGCCATACAATATGTTCTCGCTAGAGGTGAACTATATCACCAGTGGGTTGCTTAATATATTGGTTTTCTAAATATATTATTGCTTCAGAACTCCATGAAAATGTCTACTAGTGGCTGATTCGGATCGACGATATACCCAAGAGACAAAACGGGTTCTAGAATCATTTCCTACCATATGTAAAAATCTAGCAACTTGTTCCTCAACTGACATACGTTGAGTTGGACGAAGACCACATTCATTTTCTAACATTTGACATAATATCCTAAAAGTGTCCACACTTAAATGAATTATTTTACGATAATTGGTATGGCGATTCTGTTTGATCTTTCCTCCTTAATTATTTGATTTCCATTCATTGAATATCACTCGCTTAGTGTTATTGATCCAGTTATGATTCTTGGTTGTTGATTTTACCAGGTTCGACGTTCATTGTTATAGGGTTTCTAACCTTACCACATTAGAGCCATTCACTTGATCTAATAACGATTGGGGTTGTTTCTGGGATGATTCATTTAAGAGTTTTATATTCGATTCGACGTAATCTTTAATTAAGGTCGTATTGATTTGTTTCGCTTGGTTATTTTCTGCTGTTTGCTGCCTTGATCTTGTTCTTGTGTGTGGTGTAGCTCTCTTCAATCCAAAGGTCGTTGTGTTTTTTTTTATTCTGGTGTTTGGTTGGTCTTGAGCTTCCTTCAATCCAAAATTGTTCGAATCATGGGAAGATTATCCTCGAA
>BQNB010184747.1:0-12282 GCA_026074375.1 Tanacetum coccineum
GGAAGCAGTCACTCCCTTTTTCCCAAACAAATGAATCCTGAAAATACGAGTCTAGCTAACGACTCTCTTAAAAATTAAGTGCTTCTCGAGAGGCATCCTGTGCTTTCACTTAAGTGTGGAGGAGTCCCTCCTCTATTCTTCTATCTTTTATTTATTTTCTAAAAAAAAATCAACAAAAGTATTTTATTTTTGTGTGCTTTTTGTATATTTACTCTTATGCAGGTAATTTAGCTCGAAGATATGGAAAATTTCAACGTATACTCAAAAGACAACTCTACTGCAGCTATGCATTTCTCTATACCCTGGGAAGTACCGTTTCCTTTAATTTTCCCTATTTTATCTCTATTATTAGTTATCACATTGAGGGCAATGTTCAACTTAAGTGTGGAAGGGAGCCAAATAGGAAAAATTAATCATATCCTTCTATGTTTGCCCTATTTAAAATTTAATTTCCAAACTAATATTTCATAAAAAAAAATCTTAACTATACGCTTTTAAAATTAAAAAATGCTCTTAGTAAGGCAAGTCCAACCGGATTAACATTATAGCTAGCACACCACAGTCCACTAAATTGTGAGAATCTAAGCCTTAAAAATATCCTGGTATCCACCTTTGGTACCTAAGATAATTGATGCCTTTAGCTTGTTCGAGTTAAGGTTTGATTGTAGTCATATGTGTCTATTCCGTCATTACGGATGTGTACATATGGTCTTTGTCGCCTTTTCTGGAACATTGGTATTGGTTAAAAATTATGTTTGAGAGAGCCGGTAATTTAAAAGCTCTAGAACTTGTGTTTAATCATTATTTACTAGACCGAAGCCTATCACATGAAGTATATCTCGCAAGTTCTTATTCTCGCAAGCGCTCTGTATTAAGTTATGTTGCTGAAATATCTGAAAGTCAAGAGAAGAAGCGTTTGATATATATAAAAAAAGTTATGCTATAGTAGTTCAAAAGAAATAAAGGCTTATGTTTGGCGCATGAAGATTGACTCCTCTCTAGTACCCAAGTTCTGCCCTTCGGTCAGGTTTATGTGTTAAGTACAAGCCTATGGTAGTTGTCTAGATTATGTCTGTGCGAATTGAGTGTTCTTCTCAAAAATCTTATAAACCCTATCTGAGTGGCTGATTGAATTCTAAAATGAAACACTATCCCTATGTGAGGTGCTATGTTATATGTCTACGCCTGAAAAGTTATCTAATATTCAAACTCTTATCCAATTTTCTGCACGTCATGATAAATGAATATATTTTCTCGCTTCTATTGCCTGAGGGTAAGCAATAAGCTAAGTGTGGAGGGATTTGATAACTCTTAAATTATACATGTTTCTATGGCGTTATTTATGTTTATTTTATCATTTCTCATGAACTTTTGGTACTTAATCAAGCTTAAATTGCTTATAGGTTAACTTGAAGACTCTAAAGACTCAAGCTCAAAGATCTACACACTTTGGAAGGCGAATACAAGAAAAGAAATTTTTTTATTTAAAAGTTCAAGAAGTTTGCCGCACTTTCTACAAAGTTCGCCGCACTTTCCTATGAAGCCTCTAAAACGGCGCACCTATATCTTTGTTCGCCGCACTTTTCCCGAAGTCAGAAGAATTAAAGTCTAATAAATGCACCTGCATTAACTCACCAAAACCGCCACACTTATTTGTAAGTGCGTCGAACTTCCAGTCAAAACATTAAATGACTATCGCATTAACTCCTCAAGTGCACCGCACTTAATTCCAAAACCGGCGCACTTTTTTCCAAATTTTAGCCTATAAATAGAGGACGATTTTTGCATTCCAAATCATCCCACATACAATCACTCTCACTACTCCACACACACACTTGCCTACTACAAACCAAAACACCTAAAAATACCTCCTCTCTTGAAGAGAAAAATCTAACGATCAAGAACGAAGAAGTTTTCTTACTTAGTTGTTGAAATTATGAAAGTTAATGTAAACTGTGATTTTGTTATGAAATCCTTAGCCATGAGAGGCTAAATCTCTCATGACTACTCGATGAAGTTACGATAATAAATAAGCGTTTGGTATAATCTTGATCATCTTAATCTTAAGCTTATATTGCAACCCTGTCATATCTTATCTTATCTACTTTGGCTTATCAACCTAGATTATATAATCATATCGGTATAGGTCGAAAGACCCGTTATGATCTATGTGTTTTTAAAGATTTGTTTATGGTCTTTAACGTCTGTGCTGAGAAATCCACTTTCGTAAATTGATAAACAAAATAAGCTTTGATATAATAGTAACTGGATTATTTGAGTGACATATTTAGTCTAGTTAACTAAATTAAGTTAAAACAAGTTGATTTGTAAAAATGTTTTCTGATGAGAAATCGCCTTTATAAATTAATGCCCCACTCTCATGGTCAAATCATTTTAAACACTTATAAATTATTCTTAACTATCCGAGTAGTCATCTTTATTATCACTGATAAAACTAAAGTTACTTTCAAAATAGTTAAAGTCTATTTTCTTGCTGATTATTTGAACACTACTCTAATCCCTGTGGAACGACATGGTCTTACCTAAAAAGATTATACTACATACGTTGGTTATACTTTTACCCGTGTGTTTCCCATAATTAATCGGTATTTTCAGTCTTATAAATTTAAAGCTTTTGAAACACATTAGTGTAGATTGGCATGAACACTTGTTACTAGTGCAATCGATTACGTCGCTTTTCTTGAGGCTGCACTGCATAGCTATTTGTGGTTTCTTGTGGGCTCACGAAGGTTGATATATTAATCAAAAGAAAGTTGGAAAGATCAACGTGAAAGAAGAATGAAGAACCTGCTCGCGTTTGACGTCTGGTGCCAAAATATGTTTTACGACTTCTTCTTTGTACCGTCGTATAAATCGTGAATCAAAGAGATTAGATAGAGTGCTAGTTGTAGAATTTGTAGATGGAGAATAATTTGTTACTGAAGAACTCATTGAATAAGGGAATCGTTGGCCAAATATTGAGGTAAGAACTACATAGGATAGAAAGATTATTAGGGATGCATCTCCGAATGGAGGAACGATCGCCGTATATGAGGATTAAAGAAGTAAGAATGAAGGCTTCCCAATGTGAAGAAGGTTGTTTCAAGGCTATTAAAGGAAATGCGAAGGAATATCAAATTCATGATATGGAGTTTCAGTCGTAGTCTTGAATTAAAATTATGGAGACGATATTTATATGGTGCGCAGTGTCTTGTTTGTACAGACCATAAGAGTCTATGTACATGTTTCGTAAAAAGGTTCTCATATTAAGTCGAGTAGCATGAGCGAGGTTAGCAGTAGGTCGCGATGGTGGCGTCCTTATCACCTAGGAAGAGTAAGTGTAGTTGCTGACTTTGTATACCGAAAAGAAAGGTAGGACTAGTTAGAGTTTGAACAATAAGGATTAACATTGCTAATAATCTCATAGTTGATATAAAAGTATTTCAGAAGACAGCCCCTGATGTGAAAACATCAAGGAGGAATGTGTAGTCCGGCGTATGAGAAGTTGAAGATGATGATCTATAAATTAAAGTTTCTAAGGGCAGAATCTGGAGTCAATGATTTGGAGCGTTTGAAAATTTTTATTGATAATCAGCGGTGTTCAGTTCGTTTCTAATGGCCGAATACTGCGTAAACATAATGCGTGCCCTTCTTGGGGCATGGTTTTAAAATTTGTTAACGACGTTTATTTGTGTAAACCATTATAAAATTTTAACCATAAACGTAGTCCGGAGCAACATTGTTTGAAGTTTTCGTTAATTATAGTCATGTGAAAAGATGTCTGTAAAAATTTGTGTATTGACTAAGCGATTTTTTGTAAATGGTCTGGATTTTTTGACTTTCAAGAAAATTTTCGTTTGAAAATGTGTTCGAAACAATTTATATTTAAAACCATCAACCATAGAGAATCCCAAATTTTTGTACTTCGTAAGGTTTGTAAGAAAACATTTCAATTGTATAAAATTTTTGACCGAAAGTATTCAGGTCGTCCATATTGGTACCATCTCTGGAACACGAACACTAGGGCGGGCACTGTTACCACGGCTGACATGAGGAACTCAGTCTAAGGTTATCACTTTCTAATGAATCCTATTGTCCTATTCGTAGTCTCTAAAGCCCTAATCGTATGACAAGACCACTATTTGTGACTATGCTGATCAGTGGGTTGTTCCTAGTGCGACTAAGGATGTAATCCAATTCATTGGCTTAGAATGCCATGTATTCAGACCTTCTAATAAAGTAAGTAGTGTAGGGGGACAAGGCATGTGACAACCGTGACATAATAGCATAGGGTAACAATTGTGTAGTTTTGTACCTAAATTAATATATAAATAAAAAATTTCAAATAGTGTTTTCAAAATAGTACATCCCAAATAGTATAACCAAAATAATGTATTTACCGTTGGTCGTCCGACAACTCAATGTTGGGACGTATTCGAAATAATGTTTAGTATAGTATTCAAAATAGAAAGTAATAGTATAGGCCTGCTTCTATATAAGTAAGTAGTAGCAAAGTATAAGTACGCATGACGACATATAGAGCATTGCAAGGCAAGCATGTCCGCTAAGCATAGACAGCAGTGACCACATAACGGCAAGCAAAGGTAAGCATACGCAGTAGTGGTCAAATAGTAGCAAAAGTATGAATGTGTAAGGCGACATGTAACGCATGCAAAGGCATGCATGTAAAACATGCATATGAAATAGTAATCATGTAGTAAAAGTAAAGCAAACAAGCGTAGTAACAATCATAAGACAATAGCATAACACATAAAACAGGTATATACACATAAGGTTGATGTGATTTTAGGTGATCTAGGGTTTATGTCCGACCTAGCATGGTTTAAGGAAATTACCCCCGTCATTCCATGATCCCTCGTGAATTACTCATAGTTGATCAGGCTATGCATAATTCAGGAAAAATGATGGAATGCTCGGGCTAGTCAACTCTTATCATGTTTGAGGTTTTATAAAAACTTTAGTTTGGTTATAGTTGGGTTTTTATTTTAGAAAAAACAACATTCTCTATAACCTGGCTCTGATACCAATCTGTCACACCTCGCTAGAAGTGAAAACACGAGATGTAACGTTTCGGAGACATCGCATAAGATAGTATAGTACACCATACTTAGTTAAAAGAAATTTAATTTATAATGTTACATAAGATATAATTCTTGATTGAAGAAATATTTGTCTTTAGAAAACATCTTGGCCAATGGATAACTTTGATTTCAAGTACCTTCAATTTGTAAATGCAGATCACCTAAAAATGATACACGAAAAGGTTAACATAAAGTTGATGAGCTTGTAGGTTTTGAGTGTAAACCTCGTTGCTGTGCCGAAATTTAAATGGGACAATAGTGCAATACAATAGCGGAGTGCAAGCAATTATAAATAGTATTCCAACAATAGCACCACAAATCATATCATATCAAATCAAACAACTCAATAGTGGCCCAAACGCTTATAGTTTTTCGAACCTATCGCCTACCAGTTGGAGCTACACAGTCGGCTAAGTAGTCTTTGAAGAATTAACAACATGGTGATCATAGATAGATCATGTATATAAGCACATCAAGTACGTAATTATAAGCACATATAAATATTGTCCAAAAAGCATAAAGATAGTTTAGCACAGTAGTAAAACAGTTTAAAAAGATTTGAGTCTCATTTTCCCTCAAGGAAAGATAGTTTAAAAGTAAGGCTACAAAGACTCACATTAAGTAAGGATGAAAGTAGCTAAAATTAATGATCAAGGAATAACGTGTAATGGTGCCCAGTCATGACGTATAAATACACGGTGCCCGGTCACGACCTATAAATAAAGTTTCTATTTTAGGGATACGGTATATGAGAATGAAATGATGTATATGAGTTTGTAAAAGGATTAGTATTATTGTTGTAAAAGGTTTTGTATCATTTTTGTGTGGTGGTTGATAAGTTTAAATCGATGAACTTATGTCAAAGTACGATACATATACATATATGTATTATATAAGAAAATAAATAGAAATCCAGGACTAAATAAGAAGGTAAGTAAATAAATAAAAATAACTGAACGAGGAGTAAACAAGAAATCAGTAAATGGGAAATAAATAAATGAAAAATAAATAGATAAGAAATAAATGTATAAGAAATAAATGAGTACGAAATAAATAAATAAGAATTAAACATGTTTCGGCAACTTACCCGATACCCCAAGTTAATTAGATAAGACATTCTCGATATAAGTGTTGTCAATGTTTTAGACACACATATTAAATAATAGAAGTTTTATATAAAACTATATCTTTCGTCTTAGTCGGATATTAAAATAATATTTTATTATTTTTTGTTTTTGCCGAGTTTTTAGAAAATAACTAGTATTATGTTTATAAGTGTGTAATTTAGTTTATTAATTTATTTAGTTCAAATATAATGTTTAAAATAGGGTTAATAGATAAAGAAGTTACTATACTTTCCCAAAAAATTCGCCTAAGTTACTCAACTTTCATTTAGTTCACTTAGGTTACTGAACTTTTGATAAACATACACCCCCATAATTTGAATGTTAATCCGAGCAACCTGGACGTATATTTTTAGTTAAGTTAAGTAACATAAATGTCATGTTTTTACAAGTTCAATGATGTTTACGTATATTTTTGCAAAGTTGAGTAACCCCAAATTTCATCTTTCATAAGTTTAGTAACCTAAGTGAACAAAATGAAAGTTTAGTAACTTAGGCGAACTTTTTGAGAAAGTATAGTAACTTCTTTGTATAATAACCCTTTAAAATAATGTGATTTCGTCTTTTTGTCAGGTTTTAAGAAAATGGGTTTTACAAAATATTTTCTAAGTGTAAAATGTTTATAAAATTTTAGCATGTCCCGTTCATTTATAGTTACTTTTCAAAGTCATAGACTTTACTAAAAACATCTTTTCCACGAAATACTCATTTTCTGACAAAATATCAAATCACCACGTTTAAGTCACGTTTTATCAACACACTTTTCACATGACTATTTAAACTATCCTAAACCTATAAGTCCAAATTCAATAAGTCGATCAATAATTCGTTTTGGAATTCACATTCACCCGTTTTCACACATTGGGCCAAATAGCCCAATGTTAGCCCAAAATCACTATTTATGTTTTTAGCCCATAAGTTTTAGCCAAATACGAATTTACAAGTTAGCCCGATTACATGTAACCTAAATATTCGTTAAGTTTAATAAGTCAGAATACTTAAGTTAATAATAAGCTACTTATGAAAATAAGTTGTATGATATATAAGCTTATAAGCCAAGCTTATTAAGCTCGAAAATAAGTCATAAGCTCGGTCTTAATAATAAGCCGACACTTATGCTTATGAATTAAGCTGCAAACCAAATAACCAAAATAACTATTTCGATAAGTTATGAAAATAAGCCGAAAAGCTCTTACCCCAAATAAGCCGAAAGCTATATAGGCCTTATTGGGCTTTTCGGTCCACTAAGCCCAAACGAATATACCAAAATACAATAAGCCTAAGAATAAGTCCAATAAGATATATAATAAGCAAATAAGCACATTTAGTATCAAAATAAGCTAAAATATAAGCCACAAAAATAAGTAAAGACGAAAAGAGTCAAAATAAGCTACGGCTTATTTCTCTTGTTGGTTCGAGAGTCAACAAGCTCACATAAGCTATGATAACCTTTAAAAAAAAGCTAATAAGCTTAATCCCTTTTTAGTTTCGAAAATAAGCCACAAAATAAGCTAGGAAAATAAGCTGAAAGTTTGAAATAAGCCAAAAAAGCTATCCCTTTTGTTTCTCTTTTATGCCAAGCCATAATAAGCCCTAATAAGCACTCTTATGCTTATTAATAAGCCAAAATAAACTATAAGCATTTTTTTGACACAACATTTTATTTCACCAACACAACCATAATATTACAATGATATTTTTTGTATGTTTTCTTTTCATTATTTTCGAACCAAAACCGCACCTTTTGGTGTTTTTGGTAGTTTTTAAAACTTAGATTTTTTTACAAAAATAAATGCACAACAAAGATTAAGAAAATGAAGACATATAAATAAGGGTTTTAGGAGGCGATTAAAGCTAACCAAACAACTCAAACGTTGTTTTAAACCCAAACTAACTAGTCTAGTATACTAAAGTATCCATTAATGACCTAAATTATCAAGTTGAAATTAAAAAACAATGTGTTTGTATATTCGGTCGAGTGAAAGAGGGAAGAAAAAGATGAAGTTTTGATTTTGTGTGAGTACTATGTGTTACATGTAGCAACAAATGTCACAAATATACAAAAACTTGATCCAAAATTTTTGGTGCATGGTTTGTATGTGTTGGGGCCATGAGGCCGATTATGGGGTGCAAGGACAAGGGGAATCCCAAGCTTTCATAATTTGAATTTTTGGTTGGTTTTCTTATTTCGTAAAACGTAAACGTGGATCCGTTTTTCTCATTTTTAGTAAGGCTCTTATGAAATATGAAATGTTTAATAAAAACTAAATTTAAAAGAGTATAATAAAGTAATTTAAATGAAATTTTAACTATTGTCGTGCCGGTATGCGTTGTGTGACATTTTTTGTTGCGCGCGGGAAGATTTACCGGTAAATGACCAATGGAAAATGTAAATGTTTAGAAAGTGTTAATTTGAAATAAAAATGATTTATTATTTTAGAAAATTGATGGTTGACAGCCAGTTACACCGTAACTGTTTTGCGTACAGTAAAAGTCAACAAAAGTAAAAATCTGAGTTGTGCTATAAAAATTTAAATGAGATAGTAATATCAAAATATAAAGTCATAGTATTATAGAAAACTATAACTTAGGAAAATCACTGGTTATTATAGTCAAGAATTTTATTCGGTTTATAAGGGTCAACCTGAGTCACCCAAATATTTAATAGGGTTAGGTATTGGGTTAAAAATGTTTGACTAACTTGAGTTCTAGTTGACCCGGTCAACCTAAATAAATATTATTTTTTTCATATTCGGGTTTAACTCGAATAAGAAGCGGTGACAAATGAATTGCTAGTAATAACTAAAATACATATGTGAGTTGAAAAGGGAAAAATATATATTTGTGAAAAATATTACGAAAATTATTCTCATTTCTCTAAATTCCCAACTAAAAGTGATGAAAATGAAAGTTTATTATTTACACTACCAATTTTCAACAATTCTCCACTTTTTTATTTCTCGAACCTACCAAATAATGTAATTCATTTCATTTCCATTTCTCTTATCCCATTTCCCTCTACCAAACATACCTTAATAGTCCAAACCCTTAAATGACCATTATGCCATCACGTGAAAGGAATGAAAGAGACTTAACAGCCATTGCCTAACGTCTCGTTAGTCAAAAGGAAGATCCAAGAAGCAAAAATATAAAAGCCGAGACGATGCACGAAGTTTTTTTTAAAAGGACCAAACATGTATTTTTCGTTACAACTTTAGGGATGAACGTTGTATTTTACTCGAAAAGAATTAAAAGAACTAATAATGTTGTTAAACCAAAATATTTCTCTTATAAAAAGCAATGCAATATATTAAGTATTTAAGTCTAAATACTTATTTACAATTACACCACTAACTTTCTTCAATATCTGCTAAATCAAACCTATATATATATATATATATATATATATATATATATGGAAAAAAATTACACACATAAATTAACACTAATATACATTGTTATCACTATGTGTAGACAATCGTTTATTGATACGGAATAAACCTGTTAGGATTATAGAAAGTGTCCGTCACTCTAGGATATTTACAATGTAATGAAGCGTCTTGTTATTTACTTAATTATGTATAGTATACCCTTCACCCTACCATAAGCTTACTATGTACCACACCACTCCCTATATAAGGAGGGTTAGAGGTAAGGGTAAAGGGTGGTGAAACGCTTTTATTCTAATCTAATCTTACCTTTTTTTCTCTCTGATCTATCTTTCTCTCTAGATTTCACCCAATCTCTCTATCTCTCTCTCTAAACTCTATCTCATCTTATGATTATGATATGGTAATTGTATATCCTAAAACTGGTATCAGAGCCCATGGGATGATTTAGTGGTGTTTTGTGTGCGTATGAAATCCGTTTGCACGATAGTTTGTTTAAACACTGAGATAAATCACTTTTCTCAAAAAGAGATTTAGGGTTGTAATTTGCAATTTACGAAAAGCAATTTAGACATATATTGTGCGATTTAAGTAAATCGCAAAAGTGTTTTTGTGATTTAAGTGATTTTTTGACTTTTGGGGTTGTACACATGGTCTAATCGATCTAAACAATCGTACAGACCAGGCAAAGGGTGTGTAACTTAGCATTTTGCAAAAATCGAATCTAAGAATACATTCTTGAGATTTGAAACTCGCTTTTTGTGGTTTAGATCGAAGAAATAATTTTTAAGATTTCAAAATTTTTGGACTAGCATTTTGCGATTTAATAATACAAATTATTACACATTTTAAAATTTTGCAAAAAGCGATTTAGAAATTTGCGAAATAGCCTTTGCGATTTAAAATGTAAGTCTGATTTGTGATCTAAGCTTCAAAAGCGATCTATGTTTAAACTTCAAAAAGCGATTTGAGTCTTTTGACTGAATTTGCGATTTAAGTGTTAAACTGAATTTGTAATTTAAGTTTTTGACTGAATTTGCGATTTAGGTTTTTGTCTTAAAAAGCGATTTAAGTTAAAAATCGCCATTTGCTATTTAAGTGTTATCCAAAATTTAAATTTAAGATCCAATTTGTCATTTAGACAGAGAGTTTGTGATTTAAGTTATATCACTTTACTGTGAACATTTGAGACTTCAAAGATCAAGACTTTACGGACTTAAAGGACTTTAAAAATAAAAAGAAACCTACTTTATCACTTAATCATTCAAAGCAAACAACAATAACACAATAAAACACTTCCTAATTATTGAAACGATCATTAATAATACCAGTTCATAACTAATCAGTTCAAAATGGAAACAATGGCTGAAAATGTGATTGTTGCGGGTGCGGAGAACCGACCCTTAATGCTTGAGAAAGGCATGTATGATAGTTAGAAGACTCGTATATGGATTTATACAAAAGGTAAAGAGAATGGGGTAATGTTGATTGATTCCATCATAAATGGACCGTTTCAACTCAAAAATAAGGTTACCATTCCTAGTGTTAATGGTGTTGCTGATGAGAAACGTGCATAAATAGTTGCAAATCTTTCTCCTATGGAAAAGATATGATACGACTATGACATCAAGGCTATTAACATCATTCTCCTCGGGCTACCAGTCGACATATACACTCTTATCAACCACTTTCAAACTGTAAAAAATATGGGGTCGGGTCAAAGATTTAATGAAAGGCACGGAACTAAAACTTCAAGAAAGTAAGTCAAAGTTGTATAATGAATTTGACAAGTTCACATTTGAGTCCGGAGAGACAATTCACTCATACTACTAGAGATATGCTAAATTGATTAATGACATGAATATCTGTGGGATGACCATAAAGAAGATTCAAGTCAATACAAAATTTGTGAATCATCTTCAGCCAGAGTGGATTAGCTTTGTCACAGTTGCTAAGCAATCAAAAGATCTGCATTCAGTCAACTTTGATCAATTGTATGCATTTCTCAAACACAATGAGCATGATGCAAAGAAATTCGAGAAATGAGACCACGTTACCCAGATAAACTTGCTTTACTTGCTAATTAATACAATCCTCCACCATCCTACAGTAGTTCCAAATCAATGTATAATCCACCAGCTGCTTATCATCCTCATAAACCATATCAAACAGCTCAATCATATCAACCAATCACACCATCAAATCAACAAACAATCATTCAGTCACATCCACAAGCTATAACCTACCTGTTATTCAACAACAACCTGCACTATCAACATAACTTGATTCAAGATTTGTTGTACCATCATTCCTACCAACTGATGATCTTATAGCTAGCCTTAACAAAGCTATGGTTTTTCTTAATACTGCTATCAACTGAAAATTTCCTCTTACAAATAACCAACTCAGAATATCATCAAATCTAAGAACTCAAGCTACTATTCAAGATAACTGAGTTACTGTTTAAAACATTCAAGGATGTCAGTCTCAGGGTTATGAAGTTAATTCAGGAAAGAGTCTAACCATAGGAATGAGGGGTACAAACATTGTAACACCCCCAAATTGGGTCGCAGCGGAATAAGGGTCCGGGGCGTGTTACTTCAAGATCAACAGCACAAGATATATAAGAACGACACAAAAAGTCGTTTAAAATGATACATTGGATTT
>BQNB010184748.1:0-12282 GCA_026074375.1 Tanacetum coccineum
TTAGTGTATAAAGTTCCAAACTTTATCATCTAATAAGTAAATAAAGTCTAATAGAGAAATAAGCTTGGCATTTTTGCTTTGTTTATGTAATCGGATGGTTTTGTATTCGATTCGGTTCATCATTCGGTTCTATCCTCTTTCTCTTTTCAATACTAGTAGTTTAGATTTATTTAGCTTAAAATGATTACGTATTTGTTGATTAGTATGCTTAGTGAGTAGATTTTATTTATGCTTGTTAAGTGATAAATTTTTTAGTGAATTAAGTGTGATTATAAAAATATTGATTAGTGATTTTTGGATTACTTAGATTAGTGTTTTGGTTATTCGAGCGGGCAAAAGCCGTAAGAATAATTAGGCATTGATTTAGTAATTGATATCTTGATTAAAGATTGTTTTCAATAAAAACCAACGTTATGAGAAGATAATTTGTTTAAAAGATATTGATTCATCGATAAGGGCTTAATTATATATTTAATTCACACTTAAGGATCTAAACATTTCGCTTAGCAAACATATTATATATATATATATTTCTCTTCGTTTATTTGCTTAGCTTATTGTTTTATAGTATTATCTAGTTTATTTTTTTATTAGATACATAGTTTAAAACCAAAAACAAAATATTTGACAATCAAGCATCAAACAAAACGCTTTCGTGAATTTCAAATTCATCTCTCGTTGGGACACGACATCCGGAAGATAAACTATTACTTATCCTAAAGTAATTTTTATCCAACGTGATTACTTATATATACTATTACTCGACTAGTCGTTTATCGACGAATCAGCTTTTGGCGCCGCTGCTGGGTAGAGATGTACGATCTACACGTGGTGTTTGAAGTTAGTGCCTTGAAGATCCTTTCTCTTTTGAAAGTTTATTTTCGTACTTATTAAAAAAATAAAATAAAAAATTTAAAATTTAAAAAAAAACCCAAAAATATTTTCTATTTCTATTTTATTTTCTTTTATATAAATATCTTTAAAATTCCAAAAATATTTTCATTTTTGCTCGAAGTCCATCACTTTTAGGTGAGTTTTATCTAAGCATGCGACCCATGATTAGACCTAGCGAACTTTAGGACAGCCATTGAAGTTTGGGTTTGTGATGATTAACAATGAAATTGTAAGTTAGATTTATTATTAGAGGAATAACAAAGATGAAATCGATTAAGTTGAATTAATGAAACCCACATTGAATAATATAATGAAATCAACTCCATAACAACATTAACTTGGAACTATAGCATTAACCTTAAGTTAAGCCTAACAGCATTAACTGACCAAGTAGTAGCCCAATAGTAGTAAGTTATGCCTGGCAGCATTAACTTAACCAGCAATAGTAAGTTTATGCCAAACAGTATTAACTAACACTTGTAGTAGTAAGTGTATTCCTAGCAGCATTAACTTTGAGTCACCAGCATTAACTCCAATTTCGTTCCAAAAAGCATTTCCACTATAAATTTTGATTCTCACAAGCTCTCTTTCTGTTTTTATTATCACTATATCTCTTAATTTATTTTCTCACCAATTCACTCTATCTGTTTTTATATCACATAACTCTCTTTCTGTTTTTATTCTCATTATATCTCTCAATTCTTTTTCTCACTAAATCACTCTATTTGTTTTTATGTCACACATCTCTCTTTCTATTTTTATGCTCACCAATTTCTCTTATTTCTTTTAGCTCACAAAGTCACTATTTCTATTTTTAGTTTACACATCTCTATTTCTATTTTTATGCTCACCAATTTCTCTTATTTCTTTTAGCTCACAAAGTCACTATTTCTATTTTTAGTTCACACATCTCTCTTTCTGTTTTTATGCTCACCAATGTCTCTTAATACTTACAATATTAATTATAACAAATAGTAGTAACTATAACTAACAGCATTAACATAGCAATATTAAGTATAACTAGCAGCACTAATTATACTTACCAGTAGAAAGTTAACCCAACATCACGAACTTGATTTTCATTATTAGCAGCTTTTTCATCCCATTCAAATCATCATTTGTTGTATAATCCGCTGCATATGAACACAATTAACCTCCCCTCAATCAATACTTCAGAGGTTAAGCATTCCAATACTTGTAATCAGATATTGAAACCTGCTAACATCAAATGCTTTTGTGAGCAAATCTAAAACATTCTGATCTCTGTGAATCTTGTTCATCTGAATAAGCTTCTTCTTATTAGTATCTCTGATAAAGTGATGCCTAATCTTAATGTGCTTTGTCTTTGAATGAAAAACAGGGTTCTTCACTATGCAAATAGTACTCTCATTATCAATATGAATCTTAGTCTGCATAATGTTATATCCATAATACAGCAATTGATTTTGAATCTAAAGCACTTGTCCACAGCAATTAGAAGCAGCTATATACTCACTTCAGTTGTATGAATTACCAACCACGGTCTGCTTCTGCATTGCCATAAATCAATCTATACCCTAGAGAATTGACAACCTCCTTTGTGACTTCCTATCTAAAGCTTGATCCGCATAAGTCACTGTCATATATGCCACCAAATCTCAAGGTGAATCCTTAGGAAAAACCAAAGTCCAATTTAGGTTACCTTTTAAGACTAAAGATCCTTTTCACAGCATGAAGATGTGAAAACTTTTAGGATTGACTTGGAATCTTGCACAAGCACATACTGCAAACATAATATCAGGCCTTGAAGAAGTTAGATACATCAATGATCCAATCATGGATCTATACAAGTGTTCATCTACATCTTCACCATCTGCATCTTTGAGCAAGGCTTATGGGTTTCCATGGGTGTGCTTGCTGTTTTGACATCACTAAAGCCAAATTTCTTCAAAATCTCAGTCACATACTTGTCTTGAACATATAAAAATCCCATCTTCCTTCTGCTTCACTTGCAGTCCTAGGAGAATTAAGTTCACCCATAGAGCTCATTTGAAACTTCTTATGCATCATCTTCTAAAACTTCTATGCATATGACTTCTTTGTAGAACCAAAAATGATATCATCCACATACACTTAAACTAACAGAATATCCACTTTTGACCCATTCTAATAAACGAAAGACTTGTCTATCTTTTCCATCACTGAAACCCATTGTCCCTACAAATAATTGACACAAGGATTCATATACCATTAGCTTATAGGAGCTTTTATGCAATTCATAAATGTGCTTTTCTACTTTGTATACTCTTTCAGGGAATTCTGGATCTTCAAATCCTGGTGGATGACAAACATAGACTTCCTCTTCAATCTTTCCATAAAGAAAAGCACTTTTAACATCCATCTGGTACACTACAAAGTCTTTAAATGAGGTATAGGCTAATAATAGCATAATTGGCTTTAATTCCTGGCAAACTGACAAAAACCTCATCATAGGTCCTATTCCTACTTCTTGTAGTCCTTGTGAAACTAATCTTGCTTTATTCTTAATCAAAATACCTCTTTCATCCTTCTTGTTCCTGAAAACCCATTTAGTCCCAATAGCTCTTTTTCTACTAGGTATCTCAACCAAGGTCCAAACTTCTTGTAACTTGAATTGTAGAAGCTCTTCCTGCTAGCCTCTATCCAACTTGGATGCTTCAGTGCAAACTACTTTTTTGGGGGTTCTTCTTGTTATAAAAAGCAAGCAAACAACAATTTTGAAGTCTTTTATGGTTTTCTTCTTTTGTTCAAAGTATGCTAAGAAACCCATGTTCCTCCAAATTCCTTGTCATTCTTCTTGTTTGAGGTGTTGAATTCAAGTCTCTAATAATTATTCATTGGATGGTCTTTGTTTTATTCTTGTGGTAAGAACAGGACTGACTTGGAAGTAATATCCAAATTGTTCAATGTCCAGCGCCTATGAAATATCATCTTTAGCATCACTAAATCTGCTAATTTCTTCCAATTCAGGCATATTTGGATCATCAGCATATCTATAGACTATATTCTCATCAACAACATTATCTACTATGCCAGCAGCATTAACAGTTGGACTAACAGTTTTAATATTGTTAGTGTTGTTGACATTTACATCCTTCTCTTGATTTACTCTTGGCTCTTTTGTACTTGTAACCTCACTATCTTCATTCCCTAGATCTTCAGCATCCTTCTTTTCCTACTCCCCTGATGGTTTGAATCCAACACCAGGAGAATCCTTTGAACTAAAAGAGAATGGTGGATCTTGAGTCCATAATGGTAGCAGTATGTAATCTTTTCCATGTACCGTCTCCATTCTAGTTTTACCTGCATCATCACATGCTTTTGTACATGCATTACCATTAGACTGATTTCTTATAACAATTGGCTTATAATTCATTGAATTTGTTAGAGCATCTATATCAAAAAGCTAATTAGGTCCACTTCCTACAATATTAGGTGTATCAACATGCAGGTTCTCTTCTACTATCCTAGTTCTACTGTTGAATACTCTGAATGCTTTGCTATTGGTAGAGTATCCTACAAAGAACCCTTCATCAACTTTGCCATCAAAGTTTACATAGGTTGAATCTATGGTATTAAGGATGTAAATAGGACACCAAAATTGGTCTCATGAAGCTAAGGCGGTTTTCTACTAGAAAAAAGTCATAGGGGTCTTGTTGTGAGGCTTGATAACTAACATAACCACTATTTTGGAACATAACAAAGCAGTATTAACTGCACCACCCTAAAAGTTGTTATCAATTTTTAAAGTCAGACAAGCTTAGTCCTAGGCAAGGCCTCTAATTATTGTCCTAATTTTTCCCCTTTCTCTCTGCTACTCCATTTTGTTGTGGATCCTAACAAAACATCTAAATTCCCTCTTAAACCCTTATTTACAACATAACTGATTCATGACCCTATTCTTGAATTCAGTCCCATTGTCACATCTAATCACTTTCACCCTAAGGTCTATTAGATTTTCTATGCCTGTTATGAATGTTTTAAGGATTTCACTAGTTTCAACCTTAGTGGCTAAAAAGAAAACCCAACTAAACATACTAAAATCATCTATGACAACTAGGCAGTACATCTTTTTCATTAAACTCTTTATAAATGTTGGGCCAAACAAATTCATGTGCAACATTTGTAATGGTTGACTGATTGAAATTACTATTTTGGTCTTATAAGAAGCTCTTTATTGCATTCCCTTCTGACAAGCAACACAGGTTTGATTAATTTCAAAAAGTTTTGAAGGTAAACCTCTTACAAGGTTTCCCTTTACCAGTTTATTCATTGTTTTGAAATTTACATGTCCAAGCCTCCTATGCCAAAGATTAGATTCATTTGGTGTGGCTTTTGCAAAGAGACAAGTGAGACCTCCTTGAGGAACAACATTCTTTAAATCAACATTGTACATGTTATCCTTTCTAGGAACTTTAAGCAAAACATGACTTTCATTAGTTAACTTAAAGTCTAGAGATAGAACAACACATTCAGTATCAGTAAAAAGAACACTATTCTTCTTGTCACATATTTGTGAGACACTGAAGAGGTTAAACTTTAGTTCCTTTACAAAATAAACATCTTCAAAATCCAATTTACCAGTTCTTATTTTACCTTTCCCAGTAATTTTCCTTCCTTTGGAATTACCTCCACATGCAACAAATCCTCCATCAATTTCTTCATAATCTGTAAGATAGGATCTGTTTCCTGTCATGTGCCTAGAGCATCCACTGTCAATCACTCCTTTATCCTTCAAATCTTGCTGTGGATTGCCCTGCACATAATGGTAGGAAAATTAGTTTCTTTTGGGGACCCAAGCCATTACTGACTTGGATCTGCCTTGTGCATCAATATAGTCAAATCTTTTAAAGGACATTGATGCACCATTGTTTCTGGAGACATGGTCTAAAACTTTGTGCTTTGGTCTCCAAACCCAACATGCTAAGGCCTTAACAACATTTCCTTTGTTTCCCTTAACAACACTAAGTACTGCTTTTGGCCTAGCAGTATTAACCCTTGTTCCCTTAACAGTATTAACCTTTTTAGTGAAATTACTGTTATTAACTACTGTTATTTTGTTAAAAGTCCTTCTAGCAGTTGAATATGCATTATTAATAACATTTTTCATGGGTCCTGCATTATTCACTGCTGTTCTTGGTTGAACAGTATTAACTGGTCTAGCAGTATTAAGTTAAATTGGGCCAGACCTAGTTAAGACTGTTCTTAGAACCATGTTCCTTTTTGGACCGGGGTGAGTTAATTTAGAGAGATTCTGTTTGTTTACCCTTTTAGCATTGGTCCAAACTGATTTTGTAAATCTTCTATTATTATACCAGTTTTTGCAATCATTCTTCAAATGATCAAAACTACCACACACATGACAAGCTTTGTTGAACATCTCAAAATCACTCTCTAATTTTTGAGACATCTGTTGGTTCTAGTTTCTCTTGTTTCCTCTAGGACTAGGTGTGTTTTGCCTATTTTTATCAACTGATGTTTTCCTAGGAGATTTTACTTGCTCAGTAGACTTAACAAAGTTTATCTTAGAAAAACTAGGTTTATTAAACATCTCAACTGTTTTAACCTTAGGCATATTTTCTTCATCACTATCGGATACCCAATCCTCAATAATTGGGGCTCCATTAGTCTCAACGGTAGGCTTTACAACTATAGACTCACTAACAAACTCATTCACTTCCATAAAATCATCTATACTATGATAAACTAAATCAAGTTTTGGTGGCATAAAATTCCCAGTATAGGGAGGTGAGACAGCATTATACCCTAATCATGTTTTACATTTATCCATTATCTGACTGTCTAGAAGTTTACTTAGGCTTTTTGATGAATTTTCAAATTTTTGTACTGTTAGTTGAACCTTATCTTTTTCTTTTGTAGCCAACTCTAACTTCCTTTTAAGCTCTGTAATATCTAAATCTCTTAAATAGATTTCACGTTTTAATAGTTTTATATCTTCCTTATACACAGACTTGTTTTTCTTAAAGACTATCAGTCTAGCTTCTACAGATTCTAAACCAGTTTTATAAGAGACAACACTTATCCTAGCTGTTCTTAAGTCTTTAACTAATTGTTCATTTTGTTCTTTTAGATCTTTTACACATTCTAAGCAAGATAAACAACAATTTGAGTCATTAGATACCTTAGAGTTTGTACTTGTTGAAGAATAAGCCATGAGAGCAAAATTGGTTGGTCCTTCTTCTGCTTGGTCACTTCAATCATATCCGAAGCCATCACACTGAGACACTAAAGCATTTGAAGTAGTTTCCTTAACTGGCACAATCCTTCTGGTAGGCTCCCTGTTCTTGATGTCTTGATTCATGGGTGCCCTGCACTCCCTTACAAAGTGTCCTCTCTTGTGGCAGTTGAAACACTCCATTTTGGACTTGTCAAACCCAATTCTTTCTTTGTTGTCATGTCCAGCTTCCTTACAGTATTCTTCAGGAATCTTCTTAACCTCATAGTCAGCATAGCAATGTTCCACCTCAAGTCTATCTCTTCTAGATCATTAGGATGGATTTGTTGTAGATCTTCATTATCAAGCTGTGGAATACTTAGTTGGCTAGCAAAGAAAGAATAAATCACATCATCACTCAAATGTCTTAGAGTTTTAATCTGTCATCATATTCTTAATTTGTGTTGCTTAGGTTAAATCTGTTAGGGATTAATCTGTTATAAGGATTAAAATAGATCTAAAATGTTAGTTAACCTGTGTGAAATTTAAATCTGATCTATTATAGAATTGTGTAGGAATTTGTTAAAAGTTGTTAGTAGAGTTTGGATGGGTAATAATAGTTAGTTTGTAGTTAAGTTAAATCATAATTATGGTTAGAGTAGTATAGCTTAAGTTTGATCTAGTGTAGCAGCATATTGTTCTCAAGTATTTGATTTGTTTCAATAAGAAATCCCTTCGCATTTATGTTAGTTTGTTCAGATAGGTAGAGTCAAAGCTGTCATTTTTCTTATAAAAGTAGTGTTACGTTTTTGTTCATAGGTTAGAGTCAAAGTGCTTGGTGGGACTCAACCTATCACATTTCTCGTTCCAAATCTTAGTGTTAACAGTGCGCTAGCGAATAGCTTTTGTTATAATAACAAGTATTAAACAGATATACGGCATTTGTCATAGCTATTAGGTATAGCAGTTTAATAAAATTATTGTGATATACGGCTTTTGTCATAGCTCAATTAGTGCTTAATAATAAGCTAGAAATTAGTTTTTTTTATTGTAATAGTTTTCTGAACCTTTTGTTTAATTAGTGAAATTTTTCCAGATTTTAATTTTTTTTTCTATTTTTAATTCATTTTTTTAGCTTTAATCACTCTCGCTTTAAGATTTTCTTAGCTTTATTTATTAATTAGTAAATTAGGATTAGAAAAAGTTTAGAAAATCATTTTAGGATTAATTTTTGATAATTTACGTTTTAATTGTGATATTTATTTAATTCCCGTTATTAAATTTGTGCTTAAGTGTTTTCCTTTAATGATTTATTGTGCATTTAATTGTAGAATTAAAAATTAATCTAAAATAATATGAAAACCATTCAAACCATTTTCAACAAAAAAACGGAGTCTCAATTTCATAATTCTTCTATTTCACGACCCGGTAATCACTTACCGGTAAAACTTTGTATAATAATATTGTAAGCAATTTTCTCAAGAGGCAACTTGGGAATTTTTCTCATACATATATATTATTATACGTATAAATAATGAAATTAAGTCTACATCAATTTTTGGGCGGCCGTTCCGGGGATTGTGATTAAGATTCCTTCGTTTTGAAGTTTGTTGATCGTGATTTGGAGAACCTTTCGTCTTCGAAAGTTACGCTTTTAAGAGAATCAAAAAAAAAAAAATATAAAAAGTAAAAAATATTTTTCTTTTTAGTATAAGTAAAAGAGTTAAAATCAAAAAATACAAAAATATTTGCTCTATCCGGATTTTCGATTTTTTTCTCGTTAATTTGTATTATAAAAAATTTACCAAGTTGGAAAAGAACACCAACAACATAAATCCCTTCAATGAGGTATTATCCATCAATAAGTTCCCGAACCAAAGATTCAAAATTTTTACCGTTTGTGTCACTTACGAAAAAGGCGTACCTCTTTTGTAAAATTTATTTTACTTAAGAGAGTTACCCTAAGTTTGTTGATTATTCGGTAAACAAAAATATTTCCTTTTCTCGTTTCTTTTCTCATTTCATTTGTTTGTTTAGTGCATGCGCACTAGAAATTCCTATTTTCCAAATAATTCAAACGTCACCATTCCGAGAACTGCGAAAATAAAGGGACGTTGCTCCAAAATATAGTCGAACCCGAGCTTCGTACTATCGTTGCACCAATGGCGGAACGTACAATGGAAGAGCTACTCCGAGCACCCACGGAAGGGTACGAAGAAGCTATTGTTTTACCAGAAATTAATGCGGATCATTTTGAGATCAAGACGAATTTGCTTCAATTGGTTCAAGCGAATCCATTTTACGGTCGTGAGAGTGAAAATCCCCATGCTCATATTAATAGTTTCAAAAGAATTACCTCGACTTTACGATTATGGAAATGTGCCTAACCATGTGATTAAGTCTTATGATGTGTCCATATTCCACTCGAAGGACCACAAAAACTTGGTACGAGAAAGAACACCAAATTCAATCTGACTTGGTGAGGATCTCGGTAACCAAATTATGAATCAATTTTTCCCTCCTATCGAAAATCACTTCACTTAAAAAATGAAATTTCTCATTTACACAAAAATATTGAGGAGACTTTTAGTGAAGCGTGGAACGATTTAAAAGGAATGTGCTAGAGCTTGTCCCATCACTGATTAACAGGGAGTTAACTCAAGTTGATACCTTTTATAACGGTTTAAACGAGAATGAACAAGACTCCTTAAATGCCGCGGTGGGTGGAAATCTTTTGAGTAAGACGACTAGAGAGGCTTTTAACATAATTGAAAATAAATCAAAAGTCGTTAATCAGCAAATAGATTCAATGCTTTCAAGGATGAATGCTACTTCTAGTAAAACGATAGAGAGAATTGATTAGCTTGTGGATCAACTTTCGACCTTAATCGAGATGTTTCTAGAAAAAAAAAAAAAAAAAAAAAAATAAAAAAAAAGTTTCACTCCCGCACCGGTTAAGGCGTATGATGAATTCTTGAGTTTACTTGTGTGGTGCCCATTCTTGGTATAATTGTCCGGCTACCAATAACAATCAAGCTAGTGTTTATGCAACTACGGGTACTTACAATCAAGTTAACCTTCAAACCGTGTTAGTAATCAAATGGCACCACCAGGTTTTGCTCCGGTGCAAAACAATGGTCAAAATAGGTTTAATCAGAATCAAGTTCAAGGGAATAATTTTAATCGGGGAAATAATTTTCATGTTAATCAAGGTTTTCAAAATCAAAATAATCATGCTCCAAATTTTCAAAACCAAGGATTTCAAAACCAACCTTTTCAAGTGCCTAATAATCAAGTTCAACAAGAGATTTCAAATGATTTTTCAAGTTACAAGAGGAATAATGATCAGATGTTGAGAAACATGCAAAGTCAAATCAACTCGTTGAAAGGAGACCTTAAGAATGAAATTCAAAATACGATAAAATCTCAACAAGCCGTTATGATGAATCAACAAACTACTTTTCAAAATAATTTGCCAAACATGATTTGTGGATTGTTTCAAAACCAAGCCTCAACTTCGGGTACTCTTCTGAGTAATACCATTTCAAACCCGAAGGATGAGATGAAAGCGATCACTACTCGAAGTGGTGTTGCTTACGAGGGAACCTCGATTCCTACTAATCCTTCTCCTAAAATGGTAGTGGAACGAGAAACCAAGGAGACAACGGATAAGGAGCAATCTAATTTCTAAGGAAGTACCGCTCAAATCCCACCTCCGGTTACCCCCATTCCAATTTCGGAACCAGATATTCCAAAGACTTTGCCTAAAACCACTCCTATTCTGGAACCCGATGTTCCGAAGAGTTTACCTAAACCACATATTCCATATCCTTCTTGATTAAATCAAGAAAAGTCCCGTGACAAAGCTTCGAATCAAAAAGAGAAGATTTTTCAAATGTTTCAAGATTTGCGTTTTGACATAAGTTTCGCGGATGCTTTACTTTTGATGCCAAGATTTGCTCCTACGAATAAGAGTTTGCTCATGAATAAGGAAAAGTTGCTTGAGTTAGCTAACATACCATTGAACGAGAATTGCTCGGCAATGCTCCTCAAAAACCTTCCCGAAAAGGTTGGAGATCCCGGCAAGCTTCTTATTCCATGTAATTTCCTAGGAATGGATGTATGTCACGCCTTGGCCAATCTTGGCGCGGGCATAAATCTTATGCCTCTTTCTATTTGAAAAAAACTTTCCCTGCCGGAACTTACACCAACTCGGATGACTTTAGAGTTAGCGGACCGATCAATTACTTATCCTAAAGGACTCGCCGAAGACGTTTTTGTCAAAGTAGGAAAATTTAATTTCCTACCGACTTTGTTGTTGTCGATTTCAAAGCCGATCCTCGAGTACCTCTCATACTTGGGAGATCCTTTTTAAGGACCGGTCGTGCTTTAATTGATGTTTATGGAAAAGAAATAACCCTTCGGGTTGATAACAAAGCCGTCACTTTTAATTTAGATCAAACCACGAGATACTCCTCTACAAATGACAAATCGGTAAACCGAATTGACATCATTGATGAAGTTTATGAGGAGTATGCTCCAGAATTGCTAGGATTTTCTAATTCTTCGGGTGGCAATCCCACCCCGACGTCTAAACCGTTTACTTCCGAATTCATTTTGGAATCAATTAAAGCTTATCTTAAGGATGATTCGATTTCATCAGAAATTGATCATGCCGATAGCGATCCAGAGGAAGATATTTGTTTGATCGAAAAATTGTTAAATAACGACCTATTTTAACTTCCTCCGATGGACCTTAAACAAAGTGAAGTGACCGAGGCAAAATCTTCAATTGAAGAGCCTCCGGAATTAGAGTTAAAAGATTTACCGTCTTATTTAGAATATGATTTCTTGGAAGAAAACGACAAGTTACCAGTGATTATTGCAAAAGGTTAAAAAAAATGATGAAAAATATGCTCTCTTAAAGGTGCTCGAATCTCATAAAAGGGTCATTGCTTGGAAAATCACCAACATCAAGGGTATCAACCCTCGTTTTTGTACACATAAAATCTTGATGGAGGATGATTACAAACCTACGGTTCAAAGTCAAAGACAGGTTAACCCAAAAATTCACGAGGTAATCAAAAAGGAGGTCCTAAAACTTCTTGATGCCGGAATGATTTACCCGATCTCTGACAACCCATGGGTTAGTCCAATGCATTGTGTTCCCAAGAAAGGTGGAATAACCGTTATTG
>BQNB010184749.1:0-12282 GCA_026074375.1 Tanacetum coccineum
CTTAATAAATGAAAACCATTTTATATCCCAACTTATAAAATCCAAATCGATCTAAAAAATATAACCAGAGATGATTAATAAAAGAAATTTCAAAATCAAAGAACCAAAATAACAATCTTGAATTGCATTAAAAAAAAACCATACCGAAACTTTGTTATGAAATCGACATCGGTAGAAAGTAACAAGCAAATCATTGTCGTAGTGACGTCTCCACGGAACTTTCCAAGCTGATCGATAAACATCCAAACCATCAAATAAATCCCTCATTGGTTGATAAGCATCCGAACCAAAAACTAAAATGAGTGTTTATATTTGTGTTACAAATATCATTACCTGATCACACAAAAACAAGATCCGAAACTTGGATCCTTCAAAGATAGGTTGGGATTGATTTGTCGGCCCTTTGATGATTGGTGGATTCAAAGAGATTGGTGATTTTTGTTTATTTTTTGGTCGAAAAATTGATCTGAGACTGCATATGGTTTTTGAGTGATGGTGTTTAGGTTTACAAGAGGCAGTTATTAAATTAAAAAGAGAGATAAATCCGCTTGATAAGTTTCTAGCAATTTTTTAAGGACAAATACAAATACCTAAATTGCTTTTTTAATTTTTTGTTTAATTAAAATAAGTAGTGAATATTTATAAAAATCGCCAATCTTGCATGAGTATGATTGTACATCATGAGCACAATATTATAAGTAAAAAGGCTGATCTTTGTAGGATCTATAACAAAAAAAGTGGATTATTTATTTTTTTTTTCCCCTCCCAAAAGAAAATCCCACTATATATATATATATATAGGGGACCGTTCTTTGCAGAACCATTTTTTTGTACAGAACCTACAGAACCACTCTTGGACCAATAGGAATTTAATATTAATAAATAATTTTATTTAAATAGAAAGGTTATAGAATTAGTAAAATATGCTTTTTCACTTTCTTTTTAAATTTTCTTTATATTAAAAAACCGTTTTTTTAAAAGAAATTTTATTTAAAAAAACCTTTATAATTTTCCAACATTTACAAAAATAATTTTTTTTTATTATTTTTATTTATTTTTTTCCAAGCATACATATTATCAGAAAAAAACAAGTGCATATATGTTTTATTTTAATATTGTTATTTTTCATATTTTTTTTAAGTGCAATTTTTTTTTTTTGTTTATAATGGTAATTGCAAACATATGTTTCTAGTAGTTATATCTAGTGTATACTCTTTAATCTTCGAAACTTATAACCAAAAACCCATAAACACATATATGTAAACCTCTAAATTCACCAAATTGCAAAGGAACATAAATATCATTATTTTTTGTTTGAAAATTAAATAAATTACAATGCAAAAACAAAAGTATTATCAATTCACTAATAACATTGTGCACTCTTCTAAAAAAAAACCAAATAACACAACCGTCCTTACAGAGAACATGATGTTGCACTAATAATATAACGTGAAGAAAAAACGCCTTTGAAAAACACATATGTGCAGACGCATTTTTACGAAAACACTCAATGAGCAAAACGCCTTCTAAAAAACAAATGTATTCGTAGATCATATTCATCACATATCGTGTTTCCTGTGATCGAGTCATCCCATCTGAAACAAATATATAAAAACAAAAACAAAAAACTAGTTAAACTTTAATCAATCAAAACATATATTAATTACTCGTAAAACACAAATAAAGTACTAAACATATAATTCATTTAAATATATACGATGAAAATTAAATTAACACTACAGAGTAATAATTAAAAAGAAATAAGATCATGTTGGCTATCTAACGCTGGGAAAGACAACACAAATCAAACTCTTAACACGTAAAACGCATATGCACTTCAAAGCACTTGTCTATAACCAAACACACTTATGCCATATTTATCAAAAGAATGTCTAAAAGAGCACAACACGTTATATATATTTTTCGATTTACATGACGTCAAATAATGGTGGAGGACCTGTATTAAGTAAGGTTGTTTTAGCACATGTTTTAATGGGTGGCTTTATTTTTTTTTTTTTGTATGGGTCCAAAAATTAAACAAACTGCACTAGGGCACATTGATATACGAATTGAACTCAGATTACTAAGATGCACTTCTATTAGGCGAGAGCACGATTAAGATGTCTCGTTTAGAGATGATAGTAATTAATATCGTTATATAACAACATTAAAATCATGTATAGAGCTTTTTCTTTTTTGGACTAGTTTATAATCAAGAATATATTTTTTAGTACTGTATTTCTCAAAATATATAATATAATATCTATAAAAATAGTATAATAAATAAAATAAATTTTTTAAGCATCAAACAATAGATGACAAAACAGTTATTACCAAATCAAATAGATACATCTATGTATAAGTCAGAAGCAATAGTGATAGTTAAATTCATATATAGAAGTTTCAATCAGATTTGTCATGAGATTCATTTACAATAATTATTAAAGTGTAAAAGTCTCTATTAATAATAAAAAAGAAATACATTAACATAAAAAAAACTGGATAGAATAGCTACCGCGGGTACAGGATCGCCACCACACCATCTTCATCCTCTTCCAACGCCGCCCCGCCATGCCACTTTTCTTGCCCCCATCCCCAGCCACAATACTGCCCGTTGGTTTCCTTCCATCACACAAACATTGATATATGCAAATGGGCGGTTTTTGTCATTTTTTAATAGTGGATGACGACAACAAGAGTACATCACAAATTAGATCTCCAAAAAAATCATTTGATGTATATAAGAAAGTAGATCTGGGATATGGAGAGGTGGAGAGGTGGTTAGAGAGAAAAATGCTAGTGAGATAAAAAAAAAGAGAAGCCATAAATTATTATGAAATTGACCGAATATTTCTAGAAAGTAATTATCTTTATTTTTGAAGTGTCTAAACTACCCTTGGCCTTTTATTAAATATTAAATTTGTTTTTATTTAATTATCAAACAATTGCTTTCATTTTCAGCCCTTGATTGGATGATCTAATGGCTTATAAATGGTTCTGTAGGTTCTGTACAAAAAAATGGTTCTGCAAAGAAAATGCCACTATATATATATATATATATATATATATATATATATATATATATATATATATATATATAATTTAGAAAGATCAAATACAAAATAAGAACTTTTTTCTTTAAAGTTTGTTAAAATGATAACCAACCAAAATCTCACAAATGACACTCTTCTTGAAACAAAATACAAACGTAATTAATTACAACTAAAATTCGTAGAGATCCGATGGGTTTTCTTTTAGAAATTGACGAAACCTATGTGATGGAAAGCAACTTTCGCGAACATGGAATGTCCGCAATCTTAAGAAATGCTATGTTCATAAAATGCAAGCACCTCATCCATGCGGATTTCGCAGTCGGATGAAGGACAGTCACTATTAATTTTAACCTTAATCTTTTGAAAGTATTTTGAAATTTTAATGAAAAAGTAAGACACTACCTTCACAAGTTTATCTTAGAATTTCTCTTTTGTTTTGTTTTTGTACCTTTGCAAAAGCTAATTATAATATGTGAAATGAAAACGCGCACATAAGGAGTACGAGGGCAACAAAGGCACGACCCAATGAATTTTATTCCCTTATAACAAAAGAATGATACCCTAATAATTCACACAACGTACATAAAAGTATTTACAAAGCCTGGTACCAAAGGTGGAGAATAACCCAAAATATTCAATACAAGACTATCATTTTAAACTAGTCACTACTAAACGATATCAAAGGAAGCAATAGTAGCAAACAAACAGTAAAAAGTTAAAGTGTTACAAAAAAATTTCTAAAAGTACAAAAAACCGCCACAAAAGGCCATACGCGGCCGCGGAATAAATAGTTAATATAAAAAGGAAAAAATCAAGGAAGCACCATTACACGATAATTCAGCAAGACGGGTCACGGTTCCGGAGTAGTAACCAGCCCTCCTGTTTTCAAATTCAACTGTGGGGAAAAAAAAAAAAAAACAACCATTTCCCTGAGCATCCTCCGTACCATCCTACCTACTACCTCCATAATCTTTACTAAGTGATAGGAGAACGAACTGCAGAATCAAAAGTGGTCCGATGAGGGCGGTTGTGGACGCAACAATCGCAGGCACTCTGTCAGAGGTGGTCGGCCGTACCCCCTAATTTCTTCTTAGCAGATAAAGGGTCAACCAAAGGAGCCCAAACGCAAATAAGAGCCGACCGTCGCTCAACAACATTCTCCCTAATCCTTTTAACCCGAGAATGGGTAACACTGAGAGCAAATGACAGAGAAGTTTCACCCAGAACTACTTGATCTTCAAATCAATGAACAAGAAGCATTAAGTGATCAATATTCAGTTGCAAATCACTCATCTCAGGAGCGTCAGCAAGTGGACCTTCCAGTCGAAGGAGGTTCATAATATCCTCCACACTTGCATTTTTGTGAGAACTTAGTTCAGAAAGCAAAGGGAAATCCACTCCACGGAGTCTCTGCAGGGCAGAATTATAATCCGCTTCTGCAGCAACATTAAGCAGCAACATCCGCCAGACTCCTACCTTCCTTTCCATGAACAATGCCGACTGACAGCCCATCTTGCATCCCCTTCTCAATAGCACGATAATGGCTGCTCCCAAAGCCAAAAGATACTCTTGAGAATTTAAGCATTTAACAATGGCAAGCTTCAGGCCGTGGGTCAGAAGCCACCTCCGACCATACATAGTAGTTAGGAGGTGAGGATAAAACTTCTCCTCCAGATGAAGAGCCATCTCTAGAAGATCAACATCCAGCTTTGCTACCTTATCGTTAACAATGTTAATCTAAGCATCTTGGAACTCTTTAATCTGCTCCTTCAAACCCGCCATAACCTGATAACCTGATCACGAGGTTGAACATTTAGTCCTCCACGCGTGCACCTATCATGACAAAAGTATAAACAGTTAAGAAAAAATAGAGAAGAATATGCAAGACATATAAGTTTCGGGGTCCATACCTGATCCACAAGACCATCCTTCTGAGACCTAAGGGAAGACACGGCAACATTCAAATCCTTAAGCTCAAGATCCTTGGTAGAAACCGAAGATTGGAGCTCTACGATTTTCCCGTCAAGAGAATCCTTCTCATTCTCAAGAGCCATATTCCTCTGCTTCAAAACATCTATTTCATCAGCATGCATCTTCTCTGTGGCCTCAGCGGCAGATACTTGAATACGGAGGCGAGCGGCTTCCGCAACTTCAACTTCCTTTAGCAAAAGTTGAGCCTTCAAGTTTTCAATCTCTGTATCCTTAGCCTTTAATAAGTCAGCTTGGCTTTCACACTTGGACTCCAACCTTTTCCTCTCACTCATATAGTATTCAGTTCGCATCCTGACTTCCGCATTCAGACAAGCTTGACGAGCGGTCCCAACATTAAACTTCGTAAACAGATAGTGATAATCCATCTCACGAATTTGAGAAAATAATACAGGAGGGGCCAAGTTGTCAATAAATTTTCGGGAACCATCATGATCATCAAGCAAAGTGTTATTAGATATATTCCACTGCGAAACAAAAACCTCACGAAGAGTCTCAAAGTTTATGTCCCGAGATCTAATTGAAAGCTTATTTCCAGGAATATGGGAAGAACCTGCAGCATCCGACCTCACTATCCCCGTAGAGTCAGAATCATGAAACATAGAAGCATGAAACGGAGAAATAACCTTGGTATCGGTTTCTGGAGTCAGAACGAAAGGAATGATAGCAACATTGGTGGTAATCACTGCCTCGGTCATCACTGGAGGAGGGGCTACAGACTTGACAAAAGAGTCAATCCCAGCTTCAGCAGCATTTGTACTAGAGAGATGGGAAGAGTCTGAAGAAATAACCAAACCTTCGGACAAGACAGATGGGTGGCGAAGATGAGCCAGTAACATAACATAGGGGCCATCCCACTTTCCCACTCAAACATGGCAAATACAGAAAAAGTAACTAAAGGCAGGGTGGCCACAACCTCGATGCCAGCCTTAACATTTATAGAAAGCTACTCCCTCCGTCCCATTTTTATTGTCCACGTTTCCTTTTTAGGACGTCCTAATTTATGTCCACTAACTAAAAAATAGATAGGGAAGTTTGATCAACTTTACTATATACCCTGTTTGAAATTATTATTACAAACTTAAAAGAAAACTTTAATAATTAGCTAAGGGTAAAAACTGTCATCTCTGTCAAAAAGTAAGAGAGAGAAGTAGTAAAAAATGCACTTATCATTAAACTGTGTGTTTTTTGTCGGGGACAATAATTTTGGAACGGAGAAGAACTTGCCAAAGTTTCCTTGAGGAACGTACGGAAGAATTACCACCATACAGCCTCACTAAAAGTTCCAGAGTGTCTCCCTTTAATTTCTTGGATGATGGGAAAGAAACCACTAGCATCCGTAAGCAGCTCCCTTTTCTTCTTGCGTTGACGCCTGGGCCTTTCAGCAGTTACATTTCCAGCAACAGTATCCTCAAAATCCGTATCCAATATCCTCAAGCAGGCACCATCATGACCACCATCGGCAGCGGAATCCCCCTGTTCCGTGCTACCACCTTCGTCAATTTTTTTTCCACACTTGCTTCCAACTCACTTTCAGCACGCGCTGGGGCAACCGATAGGAGCGGAACTACATGCCCTACGGTAGAATTCACCAGTTTTGCTTCCCCCTCAGCACGTTCCCTCTCAACAACCTTTACTTTAGTAGGATCCACAACTTGGATAAAAGCAAACAAGTCCATATCTACATAAAGAGAGAAATAAGTAAAAAACAAGGTTAAAAAACTGCAGAGTGAACAATGTGTAACGACAAACACCCACCCGTTTCGTCGTCATGAAGAAAACTCGGATAAGTATCCTCATCCAGAGTATAGTTACAACTCATTCCAACCAAACAAAGGAAGGGCTCCAGAAACTTTCAGAATGGAGCCGGATGTGCAACAAAGACATCAAAATCGTCCGCATTAAACTCAGTTGATTTTGGAAAAAGGTCTCTAGAGACGTTCTTATCGGTGTGCTATGGAAAGAAAGCCAGATAAGCAAAGGAGTCGACCCAGAAGAAATGGTCATTCCAATTTTTAAGTGAGTCTAGGGGTTTGGTATAACATACGGCGTCACTATTAGGGCGTTTACTAAAAAACATCCACCCTTTGTTCTTAGAATTTACGTAAAAACAACGGAACAACCCAACCGTTGGTTCAATACTATGAACATGACATAAGATTTCTAAGTGAGAAACTTTAGCTGCCGCAATAACAAGAAGTTGAGACAGGTTGATACGATAATGCCTAAGAACGTTGACAAGAAAAGTGGAAAGAGGTAATCGGAAGTTGGCATACTCAAAAAATCTGGTATAAACACCAATTTTCCCAGTGGGCATTTCGTGTATTGTTTGATTAGGACTAGGCAATTGCGGATGAACATCCTTGGGAATACTAAACTTATGGCAAAAAATATCAAGACCTTTCTGAGTAAGAACAGACTTAACATCTGTAATATTGCTCATGGTAAAAAGTAAGAAAGGATCAAAACCTAATCTGAAAATCTAAAAGTTCTTCGAAGAAGGACACAACGCAGAAGAAATAGTCAAAAAGCTTGAATTTTTTTTAACAATGGCGATAATAGAGAGAGAAGAGGAAAAGGAAACAGTGAAAACTGAATGGGTATTTATACCCATGGTTATATTAATTCAAATAATCTCAGATGATACCGTGTACCATGACGTCCGAGTCAACGGTAAAGAATTGAATGTATAAAATTAAAAAATAGCGACGACAGTTAGACAAGTTGACCACACAGTCAAATCAGTCAAAAGACGAAAGGCCAAGAAGAGTCCACGTCTCACACGTTTCACCTAACATGTACAAGGAAACGTCACGGAGAAGCAAATAGCCGCGGAAGAAATCTCTCATCAAAATAAAAAAGAAAATCAAAAACACAACAAAACAACAACAACAGGTAAACAACGACAACGGGCAACGGGGGGGAGGAGGAAGGAAAAGAGAGAGCTTTCTTCCGCGGCTATTTGCTTCTCTGTGATGTTTCCTTGTACATGTTAGGTGAAACGTGTAAGACGTGGACTCTTCTTGGCCTTTCGTCTTCTGACTGATTTGACTGTGTGGTCCACTTGTCTAACTGTCATCACCATTTTTTACTTTCAATCCTATCCATTGACTCGGACGTCATGGACACGTGTATCCATCTGAAATTAATTTGAATTAAATATACCATGGGTATAAATACCTGATTCTTTTTTCACTGTTTCCTTTTTCTCTTCTCTCTATATTATCGCCATTATTAAAAATCCTTTAAGCTTTTTAACTATTTCTTTTGCGTTGTGCCCTTCTTCGAAGAACTTTTAGACTTTCAGGTTAGGTTCTGATCCTTTCTTACTTTTTACCATGAGCAATATTACAAATACTAAATCTGTTCTTACTCAGAAAGGTCTTGACATTTTTTGCCATAACTTTAGTATACCCGAAGATGTTCATCCTCAATTGCCTAGTCCTAATCAAACAATACACGAAATGCCCATTGGGAAAATTGGTGTTTATACCATATTTTTTAAGTATGCCAACTTCTGATTGCCTCTTTCCACTTTTCTTGTCAACATTCTTAGGCATTATCATATCAACCTGTCTCAACTTTCTATTATTGCGGAAACTAAAGTTTCTCACTTTGAAATCTTATGTCGTGTTCATAGTATTGAACCAACGGTTGGGTTGTTATGTTTTTTTACGTAAATTCTAAGAACAAAGGGTGGATGTCTTTTAGTAAATGCCCTGATAGTGACGCTGTATGTTATACCAAACCCCTAGACTCACTTACACATTGGAATGACCATTTCTTCTGAGTCGACTCCTTTGCTTGTCCAACTTCCTTTCCGTGACACAATGATCAGAACGTCTCTAGAGACCCTTTTCCAAAATTAACTGAGTTTAATATGGACGATTATGTTATTCTTGTTGCACATCCGGCTCTGTTCCAGAAGTTTCCGGAGCCCTTCCTTTGTTTGGTTGGAATGATTTGTAACTATACTCTAGATGAGGATACTTATCCGAGTTTTCTTCATGACGACGGAACGGGTGGGTGTTTGTCGTTATACATTGTTCACCCTGTAGTTTTTTTAACCCTGTTTTGACTTATTTCTCTGTTTATGCAGATATGGACTTGTTTGCTTTTATCCAAGTTGCGGATCCTACTAAAGTGAAGGTTGTTGAGAGGGAACGTGATAAGGGGAAGCAATACTGTTAGATTCTACCGTAGGGCGTGTAGTTCCACTCCTACCGATTGCCCCAACGTGTGCTGGAAGTGAGTTGGAGGCAAGTGTGGAAAGTTGTTTGACGAAGGTGGTAGCACGAAACAAGGGGATTCCGCTGCCGGTAGTGGTCATGATGGCGCCAGCTTGAGGATATTAGACGCGGCTGTTAAGGATACTGTTGCTGGAAATGTAACTGCTGAAAGGCCCAGGCGTCAACGCAAGAAAAGGCGAGCTGTTACGGATGCTAGTGGTTCTTCCCATCCTCCCAAGAAATTAAAGGGAGACCACGGAACTTTTAGTGAGGCTGCTACTGGTGGTAAATCTCCGTACGTCCTCAAGGAACTATTGGCAAGTACTCTCTCCGTCCCAAAATTATTGTCCCCCGACAAAAAACACATAGTTTAATAAAAGTGCATTTATTACTACTTTCTCTCTCTTACTTTTTGACAGAATGATAGTTTTACCCTTAGCTAATTAATTAAAGTCTTCTTTAAAGTTTGTAATAATAATTTCAAACAAGGGTAATATAGTAAAGTTGATCAAACTTCCCTATCTATTTTTAGTAGTGGACAATTAAATTAGGACGTCCTAAAAAGGAAACGTGGACAATAAAAATGGGACGGAGGGAGTAGCTTTCTAAATGTTAAGGCTGGCATCGAGGTTGTGGCCACCCTGCCTTTAGTTACTTTTTCTGTATTTGCCATGTTTGAGTGGGAAAGTGGTGCCCCTACTGATTATGTTACTGGGCTCAATCTTCGCACCATCTGTCAGTCCGAAAGGTTTGTTATTTCTTCAAACTCTTCCCATCTCTCTAGTACCAACGCTGCTGAAGCTGGGATTGACTCTTTTGTCAAGTCTGTAGCCCCTCCTCCAGTGATGACCGAGGCAGTGATTACTACCAATGTTGCTATCATTGACCACTTGGCCCCTCCTATATTATTTGCTCGAATTCGTGAGATGGATTATCACCATCTGTTTATGGAGTTTAATGTTGGGACTGCTCGTCAAGCTTGTCTAAATGCGAAAGTCAGGATACGAACTGAATACTATCTGAGTGAGAGGAAAAGGTTGGAGTCCAAGTGTGAAAGCCAAGCTGACTTATTGAAGGCTAAGGATGTAGAGATTGAAAACTTGAAGGCTCAAGTTTTGCTGAAGGAAGCCGAAGCTGCGGAAGCCGCTCGCCTCCGTATTCAAGTATCTGCCGCTGAGTCCACAAAGAAAATACATGCTGATGAAATAGATGCTTTGAAGCAGAGGAATGTGGCTCTTGAGAATGAGAAGGATTCTCTTGCTGGGAAAGTCATAAAGCTTCAATCTTCAGTTTCTGCCAAGGACCTTGAGCTTAAGGATTTGAATGTTGCTATGTCTTCCCTTAGGTCTCAGAAGGACGGTCTTGTGGATCAGGTATTCACCCTAGAACTTATATGTCTTGCATATTCTTATCTATTTTTTCTTATCTGTTTATACTTTTGTCATGATAGGTGCACGCGTTGGAGACTACATGTTCCAACCTCCGTGATCAGGTTTCAGGATATGAGCGGTTAAAGGAGCAGGTTGAAGAGTTCCAAGACGCTCAGATGAACATTGTTAATGATAAGGTAGCAAAGCTGGATGCAGATCTTCTAGAGATGGCTCTTCATTTAGAGGAGAAGTTTTATCCTCACCTCTTAACTACTATATCTGGTTGGAGGTGGCTTTTGACCCATGACCTGAAGCTTGCCATTGTTAAATGCTTAAATTCTCAAGAGTATCTTTCGGCTTTGGGAGCAGCCATTAGCCGTGCTATTGAGAAGGGGATGCAAGATGGGTTGTCAGTCGGCATTGTTCATGGAAAGGAAGGTAGGAGTCTGGCGGATGTTGCTGCTTATAATCATGCTGTGGAAGCGGATTATAATTCCGCCCTGTAGAGACTCCGTGAAGTGGATTTCCCTTTGATTTCTGAACTAAATTCTCACAAGGATGCAAGTGTGGAGGATATTATGAACCTCCTTCGATTGGAAGGTCCACTTGTTGATGCTCCTGGAATGAGCGATTTGCAGCCGAATGTTGATCAGTTAATGCTCCATGTTCATCAGTCTAAAAATCAAGTAGTTCTGGCTGAAACTTCTCTGTCATTTGCTCTTAATGTTACCCATTCCTGGGTTGAAAGGATTAGGGAGAATGTTGCTGCGCAACGGTCAGCTTTTATTTGCGTTTGGGCTCCTTTGGTTGACCCTTTATCTGCTAAGAACTTAGTGGGTACGGCCGGCACCTCTGAAAGCGTGCCAGCGACTGTTGCAACCACAACTGCCCTATCGACCACTTTTGCTTCTGCAAGTTCTGTTCCTCCTATCACTATAGAAGATTATGAGGTAGTAGGTACGGATGGTCCGGAGGATGCTCAGGGAAATGTTGTTTTTTCCCCACAGTTGAATTTGAAAAGGAGGAGCTGGATACTACTCCGGAACGTGACCCGCCTAGCTGAACTTATCTTGTCATGGTGCTTCCTGATTTTTCTTTTTTTATTACTATATACCGCGGCCGCGTGTGGCCTTTTGTGGCGGTTTTTGTACTTAGAAATTTTTTGTAACACTTTAACATTTTTACTGTTTGAATGCTACTATTGCTACCTTTGATATCGTTAGTGATAGTTTAAAATGATAGTCTTGTTTGAATATTTATGGGTTATTCTCCCGGTACCAGGCTTGTAATACCTTTTATGTACGTTGAGTGAATTATTAGGGTACTCATTCTTTTGTTATAAGGAATAACATTCATTGGGTCGTGCCTTTGTTGCGTGCGCGTTTTATTCACATATATAATTAGCTTTGCAAAGTAAAAACAAAAGAAGAAATTCTTAAGATAAACTTGTGAAGGTAGCTAGTCTTAACTTTTTCATTAAAATTTCAAAATACATTACAAAAGATAAGGTAAAATTATAGTGCAGTCCTCCTACTGCGAAATCCGCATGGATGAGGTGCTTGCATTTTATGAACATAGCATTTCTTAAGATTGCGGACATTCCATGTTCGCGAAAGTTGCTTTCCATCACATAGGTTTCGT
>BQNB010184751.1:0-12281 GCA_026074375.1 Tanacetum coccineum
AAGGCAAGATTTATAATATTAATAGGGCTACATGAAAAATAAAAGATATACATTTATACCTAGACGCCATCGAGCAGATGGAGATGAGAGCGAACACCGTCGGAAAAATCGCACAACACGGAACACGTCGCCGAGAAAATGAGCTTGATATATCTAGACTCGAACAAACTATATACTAGAACTTGATATATCTTTAACATGTGATTATTTTAACTAGAAAATTTTGTAAGGATTGATGTTTTGTTTTGTTTTGTTTTTAATGGCATTCGGCTCACAAGGGAGCAAGAGAACTATGAGGAAATTAAAGTGTATTTGTTTCATAAGGACATGCAAATGAATTGGACATGTGTCTCATAAAAAAAAGAGTAAACTGCAAAAATCATCCTTGTGGTTTGTACTTTTTGGCACTAATCATCCATAACCGATACTATTGGCACTAATCATCCCCGAGTGATGAAATGTTCAGCAAAAATCATCCTTATGTGTTTTAAATGACATATTTACCATTCATATGTTTAAACCACATGGATGATTTTTGCAATTTACTAAAAAAAACTAATGTTACAATTATTATTATTATTATTTTTAAACATCACTTCATTATTATTATTATTATTATTATTATTATTATTATTATTATTATTATTATTATTATTATTATTATTATTATAAATCACTTTATTTGTAATTTACTTATTTTATTTTACAAAAAATTATTAGGAAGTCGAGATATCATCTAGGCCGCAACTCCTTGATGTGTGTGTTTATCTGACTGGGGCTTCCGCATTTGACACAAACCAAGATGGCTAATTTTGTTTTCCCTTCACACGTTTACGTTGTGCCGCATCAATCATCCATCATGGTTTGTGTCAAAGGCGATAAACACACACATCAAGGAGTGAGGGCCTAAATAATATCTCGGCTTTCCAATAATTTTTTTATAAATCCTTTAAATTTCTAATAAAGTGGTTTATAATAAATAATAATAATAATAGTAAAATAAGTAAATTACAATTAAATATAATAAAATTAAATAAATATAATAATAATAATAATAATAATAATAATAATAATAATAATAATAATAATAATAATAATGTGGTGCGTGATACCCTTGTCGACAGATGTTATCGATCCGGTATTTCTTCTGGTAAAGAAGTTGACATCGGGCTCAGTGGAGAAGGTGACAAATCCTTACGTCCAGCCGATGTGTTGCTCTACTCGTGGGATGTTGGACGTGATGTTTGTGTGGATCTGACAGGGTCCTCTCCGCTGACCCAGACTGGTATGGTTGAATTTGTGCCGGGCCGTGCGGTGACTGAGGCCGCACAACGTAAGCGCGTCAAATACGAGGCTAAATGTGCTGATATTGGATACGGTTTTCTCCCTTTCTCATTCTCTTCTTTTGGGGAACTTGAGAAAGATGCGGTGACCTTACTGAAGCGGATCCGGAAGTTTTCCATGGCCCAAGACATTGGGGCACGCGCTGCTGTTCACATCTTTAATAGGATTAGTTTTTCCATTGCTAAAGGAGTAGGGGCCCAGATAGTATCTCGGCTTCCCTCTAATTTGTTGTAATCCCTATTATTCTAATGAAGTGATGTTTATAATTAAAAAAAAATAAAAATAAATAAATAATAACCATTTGTATCATTGTTTCAACATCTCAGTTGAATTTTGGGCTTGGATTTTTTTTATCGTTTTATTTCGTTGTTGTGATCTCCTGCCTCGTGAGCTCTCTTTGTCTTTGTGATTATTTGTATTTCTCTTGTAATTTGGTTACGTTTGCCTCTTGCTGTGAGGTGCTTCATTTCGGTGCTCGGGTCTGCTGCAAACTGGCTTCGGGGTTGGTTCAGACCCGCTACAATCCTAGGGTTTAGCTGTTTAGGTTCCTTATTGTATATTGGTTGTGGGATTGCTCGATTGCTGTGCTGGGTCAATATAGCTAGCTGTGGTGTCACTACAGGTTTGAGCAGGGTCTGTTTGAGTTCTTGTTATCTCCCTGTGTTCAGGGTTTGTTTGAGGCCGTTTTGGCGAGTATCTCGGACAGTTACAGGTTATGGTTTCAGGGTCCTCGCTCGTCTGCTGGTTCATGGTTTTCTTCTCTTGATTTTTGTTGAGCAGGTTCTCGATTGCCTGTGGTTTCCCTTGGTTTTTGTTGAGAGAAGCTTTGTTTGTGGCTTGTCGGGTCTTCCTGCTTAAGCAAGGCAGTTTGTGATTTGTTGTTGTTGCCGTTTGGATGCTGTTTGGGGTTCAAGCACGGGGCATCTTCACAGTAGGTGCTATCTGTTTGGGTCGCCGTGTTTGACTCGCTCGGTGTCTTTGCGGCCCTTGTTTTGCTTTGCTGGGCTATTATCTCATCGGTACAATTTGGTTCTTGGGTTCCGTGGTTGCTTTTGGGTCTGTGCGGTTGCGTATTGTTCGTTTATAGCTTCTGTGCTTGGGGCAGTTTTGGATGTGTAAGGGGGTAAGTTTGGTTTTGAGATAGCCTTGTTTCGTGTAGTCTTGCATCCTCACAGCAGGTCCATCTGTTTTGGTTCGTATACGGTTTGGTTTTGACAGCAGGGTGCTTTTGTATTTGGGGTTATCCTCGGTCTCAAGGTAGTTTTTGGCTCCGTTCAATAAATAAAAAATAAAAAAAAATAAATAAATAAAATAAATATTGCTGCTGTCTTTGGCTCGCGGATCTGTTGATATATGGCTACTGTGAAATTCCATTGCCCGTTCGCGGGGCTTAATGGGTGTCACAACGGTGGTGGTAATGGGCTTACTAGGGCCTATCTGATAACCCACCTTCGTGACAGACATTGTAAGGGTGACGCGCAAACTATCACTAAACAGTCCCTTCTTACTGATTTGGCTGTTTTCGAGAAAGCGGAGGCAACTTTTAAACAGATGGGCATTTAGTTATGTGGTGTCTGCTTCAAAACTCATACGTTTGGTGCTAAGTGTCGTCATGGGTATGGGGCTGATTTTGTATCACCCCCCGATATCGGGGATGGTGTTGTTCGTTTTGTGATCTATGACCTTGCTAAGCCACTTGCTCCTACTTGTTCCCAGCTTGACCATGTTGATGGTTTGGTGCACAACATAGTTGATGGTTTTACTTTGTCCCTTCTTGATAGTTTGTTTTCGAAGGGGTTGCGTATGGTAAAATCTATCCCTCCTAATTGTCGGTTGGGGTTTTCTCGAGTCTTGAAAAGAGCTCTTGATAAGGTAATTTCCAAGCCGGATGATATTTCTTGCTGGGTTAGTTTGTTAGTCTTACCTCTTTGTCTCCTCAAAACCTTTTGCTCGAGGAGTAATTTAGAGCGCAAGTCTGCTAATAAACGTCAACGCCAGGAAGAGAGTATCACCAACGCCATTCCATCTTGGGGCGTGCCTGGCGGTAGTTTGCAGCTTGTGAGGGAGACCTTAGCCGAATCTGGTCCTCCTATGTTAGATTTGGATGGGGAAGACCTTGATTTGACTGAGCAAAACCTCAAGCAATGTAAGAGGAAAATTTGTGATGGCCACTATACTGCTGCTATGAGGGTTCTTTCATCCTCGGGTGTGGCCCCCTATAACGATGCTACTCTCCAGGAATTAAAGACTAAACACCCTTTTATGTCTACTCCATCCTTACGAGATTCACATATTGACCACCATCCCCTCATTGCATCTCAGGATGTGGTTCTGGACAGGATCAAGAGTTTTCCTCGAGGTACGTCATGTGGACGTTATGGATTGCTTGAGCGGAGCGGCTGTTGCTATTTCTGATGAGTTGGTCTCTTCTATCACCCAAGTGGTGAATCTCTTTCTTGAAGGGAACTGCCCTACGGTGCTGGGTGGGTATATTGCTAGTGCCCCTCTTACACCGCTTGTTAAACCAGGTGGTGGTATTCATCCTATAGTTGTTGGTACTATCTAGAGGCGTCTGGTCTCCAAGGTTAGTGCCACTATGATTGGTCATTCTTTGGATGGTTATTTGGATGGTCTGCAGTTTGGTGTTGGGGTTCCAGGAGGGGGTAAGGCTATTCTTCATGCAGTTAATCATTTGGTTGAGGATCGTGGGGATGATGTTGGTCTTTCAATGCTTTTGGTGGACTTTCAAAATGCCTTTAATCTGGTAGACCGGACGGTTATGTTAGAAGAAGTCCGTGTACGATGTCCTGCTATCTCTCGTTGGGTAGAGTTCTGCTACTCTAGCCCTGCCAGATTGTACTACAGAGAGCACTTCTTGTGGTCATGCCAAGGGGTACAGCAGGGTGATCCTCTTGGCCCTCTTTTGTTTTCCTTAGTGCTACATCCCCTGATTTGTAGATCAGAGACTCCTTTAATCTTTGTCTTCAGGCTTGGTATCTTGACGATGACACTATTGTTGGGGATACTTTGGTTGTAGGTAAAGTTTTAGAATTAATTATGGAGGATGGTCCGCGTTATGGATTGCATCTTAACGTTGACAAAACTGAGCTTTTCTGGCCCAAGGAAGACCCCAGGAGCAGATTGGAAGGTATTTTCCCACATAATATTTCTCGGCCCTTGCATGGGGTTAAGTTATTGGGTGGGTCTGTTAGTATGGATGTTGATTTTGGTAGTGCGCTTGTTATGAAGAGAGTATCTAAAACCATTGGGCTTTTGGATGCGGTTGCCAAGATTAATGATCCTCAATGTGAGTTGCTTCTCATTTGGGCGTGTGAGGGGGTTTCTAAACTATATTTTACTATGCCCACATGCCCCCTAGTGTCTTTGAGTTGGCTCAACTTTCTTTTGACATGGCTCTTCGTTCTGCCTTGGAGCGTATTGTCATGGCTTCTGGATCGGGGTTTGGGGACTGGAAGTGGAGACTCGCTACTTTACCCTTTGCATTTGGGGGGCTTGGCATTTATTCAGCAGGTGATGTTTTGAATTATGCCTTTATTGCCTCACGTTTGCAGTCTGCTACTTTGCAGACTAAACTGCTTCGAGATGTTGGTATTGTAGCTCTTGGCTCCACTTTTGATGACGCTTTGTGTGTGTTTAACAATGCCATGGAGATTGATTTTCTAAGTAATCCAAGTGAGGTCGCTGCCCCCAAACTCATGAAAAAGATGGCAGACATATATTTCACTCGGGTTACTAAGGATGCAGAATCTTCTTATTCTTTATCGCCTCGACAGATAGCCTTGTGGCAATCTCAAAAGGAGGATCACACTTCAGACTGGCTTCGTGTGGTACCGATTTCTGGGCTGGGACAGATTATGAACGGTAAGACTTACCGTTCTATTCTGTGTTACCGTTTAGGCGTCCCCTTATTTTCTGTCTCCAAGCCTTGTTCAGCTTGTTCAAAGGTTTTTATTGAGGATATTTATGGGGATCATGCTATATCATGTGCTGGGATTATCGGGATTAAGCATCGTCACAATATGGTTCGTGACACCCTTGTCGACATCTGTTTTCGATCGGGTATTTAACTGGTAAGGAAGTTGATATCGGACTGGATGGGGGACATGACAAAAAATTACATCCAGCACATATGCCTCTTTACTCGTGGGATGGAGGTCTGGATGTGTGTGTAGATCTGACTGGATCTTCTCCCTTGACACAAACAGGGATGTCTGATTTTGCTCCTGGGCGGGCGGTGACTGATGCTGCACAGCGCAAACGGGGTAAGTATATGACTAAATGTGCGGATATTGGATACGGATTTCTCCCTTTCTCATTTTCTTCTTTTGGGGAACTCGAGAAAGATGCGGTGACTTTACTGAAGCGGGTCCGGAATTTTTCCATGGCTCAAGATATTGGGGCCCGCGCTGCTAGTCATATTTTTAATAGGATTGGATTTTCTATTGCTAAAGGAGTGGGAGCTCAGATAGTATCCCGGCTTCCCTCCAATGTATTGTAATCTCTTTTATTCTAATGAAGTGATGTTAAAAAAATAAAATAATAATAATAATAAAAATAAATAAAAATAAAAATTAAATAATAATAAATATGTCTTTCCCATTTCTGCGTCAAATGATTTACTTATTTTCAAGGATAGGTTAAAAACTTTCATCATATATATGAAGTGTAATAATCAAAAGTTTTTTTTTTCTTTTTGACGAGGACTGATGTATTGTCGCTTGGTCCTCAATTATGCATAGCCTAGCTAACTATGCATAATTCAGGAAGAGCCATGTTATGTCGGATTAATCATCGCCTTTAACTAGTGGTTTTGGATGAATGTTTGGATGAGAACACTTTCAAATGGTGGATCCTTATGCGAGTATTATTATTCGATTCGATTTCATAAAAATCAAGTCCGGATTTTCTAGCGTCCCTTAAAAATCTTGTCTTTCTGATGGTGTTGACTTAGAAAGTCACATTGACCGAATAATTTCGGAAATTGTTTCCGTGTGTCACGTGTAACATGTGAAATCCCATCTAAATCACAATGTTGGTGATGAAATACCAAAAAAAACCTGATACCGACACTGAGAAGGAATCTAAACGAGATTAGAAGACTGCCAAAGTGGATGAAAGCCGAGTTCGAGTAACTACGAGACCAAAGAAAAAGACTTCTCCTACATCAAATGTTTCTTACATTATCTTTCTTTCATTTTTCCTATATGTCGAACGACGTCCGTAGAGGAAAGTTTCTTCTACGTCAAACTGTGAATCATTCTTGTTGAATGAGCCGTAATCGTGAAAAAAACATCTAACCCCGAAACGTATGTGTTCGGTCATCTAATGTTACGAATGAATCCTACACAAGCTCGAGTTGTGAATTCGAGGTGTTTGATTTGTTCATGTTCTGCCTTGTGAACTCGAATACCAACGTAGAGTGATGACTCAGATACCAACGTAGAGTCACACAAGGATGGCTCAAAAGGAGAGCCTTCGCCGCGAGAGCCAAGCACAATGGTCGGATCCTACCGAACGATAATGATGTCGTCCGTCATCATTTTCCATAGGGAATAAAACGGTACGCGATGGACAATTAGAGTTTGCTGACTTCGTGGCGGTAGATAAAAGACAATCCCGTTTGCCGTCTCCGTTTATTCAGTTGAGGAATCCTTGTGCTTGACTTGATCCGCTTTGATCATCGATGGTCAATGGCGGATAGCCATAGTTGAAAATTATGTGCAAAACTTTTGCTTGTTATGTGTTTATGTGATATGTGATTTAGTCGAGTGGTCGTACGTTGTGCGAGCTCGAGGCGGCATTGTGAAATGACGTCCGATCGTGGGTAACGCGTACCCTGATTTTAGCCCCCCGTTGAAAGACACGGACAAGGGTCCTCGACGCTCGTTGAAAGACACGAGACGGAGTCGGGTAGGAGCGGTCGCGATTGGTGTGCGAGCTCGAAATCCCCGGTTGGCAGCCAAGCCGGTGACGATCGTGCTTGGGGCACCGTGAAGAATGCTCGAAGTTTGGTTAATGTGAGCAAACTTGACCATTTTATTGGGTATGGATCCATGGCTGTAAAGCCCGTGAGCACCCTGATTTCATATATACTGTAATCTCTTTTGGGTATGAATCCGTTTGTGATCACCCTGTAATCTCTTTTGGGTATGAATCCGTTTGTGATCACCCTGTAATCTCTTTGCTTTCAGGCCCGTGATCATCCTGTAACTTTAAAAACTTTTCTTAGGCTGGTCTTAGCCGGAATTATTTGTTGTTAATCATGGCTTGACTATTTAGCAAGCATGAGTTAACGTGATTGAACTGATTAATTGGCATGGCTTGGCTATATAGCAAGCATGTCGTTATGTGATTATATGTGCTTAATGATAAGTACCTTGTTTCGATTAATGCCGTAGTGCTTTCGATAGAGTTATGTATACTCCGAATGATTTCCGCACCAATGCGCTCTCTTTCAATTTGCATGGCTTGACGGCTAGTGAGCATGCAATTATGTGATTTTGTAAGCTTAATGATAAGCGCCTTGTTTTGAATAACGTTGTAACGCCTTCGATGGAGTTATGTTCACTCTAGACAGTTTTTATAATGTTGTGATCTCTTTTAACGATGATTTTTTTTGAATTGATCGGTGTGGTCACCGATGATTTTTTTTGAATTGATTGTCGCTTTGAAAATTTTTCCAAATGCGTCCGAGGTCGTGTGGCCATGATGAGAGAGCATGTGAATTCATTCGAGAATGTCATCTTTCACCCATTGCAAGTGAAATTGGGACTAATAAAGCGATTAAAGCGTCAGGACGTCGCTTCCTAAAGGAGAGGAGAATGTGAAAACCGTCAATTTTCGGAACCCTAAATGACTATTTTTCCCTTTGACTTTTCGGTTTGACTTGACTTTTGACTTTTATTTTCAAGTGAAAACAATTATCGCATAACTGATAATATTTCAGAACTTATTTTAATAATAAATCAAAATTATTATTACATAATTTTCATCATAAATTTTTGATTTTTCAAATTATCTGACTTGAAAACGAGAACAACGCGTACCGACACGAAACTAATTAGATTTTTATTTATTTATCGTAATTTATTTAATAATATTTAATAAATTATCTTACATTTTATTCAAAAACGTTGGTTGAAACGCGAACATTTAAATTAAGATTTATTTTTCGGACAAAGTTTAAAACTATTACTCAATAAATAATAAACAATTTTAAATAAACGTTACAAAATATTTATGAAATATAGTCGTGTAAATACTCATTTTTATAGGAAAAATAATTTGAAAAACAATGGCGCAAGTTTCGTCTTTTAAATCATCCGTTAACTCGCCCAAACTAGACCCGAACCAATATTTTACAAAAACTTCCCAAAAGTTACACTTTAGCCCTCTGATAAAAATTACAAAATTCACCCTAAACTACGGAAGACTTGTCACATTTTATTTTAAATAAAAACTTTGAAATATAAATACATTTCCCACCTCATTTCCCTCATAAAATTACACACACATGACTCTAAACTCTCCCCTCTCCTCTCTCATAATTCCCGGCGCCGGCATGGCGAATTCCGGCCACCGGAATAATTTTCCGGCGAAGTCCCGACGATAGCCGCCACCATCTCGCCATCAACACCATCCTCTCCACCACTCGCCTTCACCATCCGAACCCCTCACAACCATCACCACGCCACCAGCCACACCACACCGACGCCACTCCTTACGACACCATCCCCATCATCGCAACTGACACCAACGCCCGTCGCCACCCACCCCATAACAGCCACCATGCAACCGCCGTTTCCATCTCCAACCGCCGGTACCCACTACCCTATCGTCACAGCCGGCAGCCACCAGATCCGCCACTCACCGACGACATGCAACCATCTCAGCCGCTACTTTGAAACCGCCACTTTACTCTTGTTAACCCCGAGTTTGGATTGGTTAAATGTTTTCTTAAAATCTAATAATAATTTGTATGGTTGAGTTGTTTTAGTAGTTTCATTTTAATTGATTTAGTTTTCATTTGTTCTTTGTTCGAATTGGGTTACACGCCCACAAGGGGTGTTCGTTTCGCCACCGATTCGGTTCGGTTAGTCGCCACCACAGCCGCACCCTCGCGGTGCGGGGCTTGTTGTTATTTTTGATACTCGGCTCGAAGGCACACTCATAAAAGGAGTGTTTGTTTCTGCGATTGAAGCCCATAAGGGTGCGTTTGGATCCGCGTATAACAGCCAATAAGGGCATTTGTTTCTGTGGTTTTGCAGCCAAACAGGGGTGTTTGGTACTGCGTTTAATAGCCCAGCAGGGGCGTTTGGGTTAACAGCAGCCCTATAAGGGTGCGTTTGGGTTAACAACAGCCCTATAAGGGTGCGTTTGGGTTAACAGCAACCCTTTAGGGGTGCGTTTGGGTTAATAAAACCCCAAACAGGGGTGTTTGGTTTAGGACAGCCCATAAGGGGGCGTTTGTTTTGCTGTTAAGCAGCCCCTAAGGGTGCGTTTGGGACAGCGGTCCCTAACTAATGGGAGCGATTTGGTTTTAACTAATATCTTAACATTTATGTTAATATGACAAAGTATTACTCATGAGGGGCAAAAATATTGTGATATTGATTGATGAAAAATATGAAATATTGTATTTTAAGATACATGGAAAACGTTGTACAATGCAAGGGTCATGCGAAATTTATAAAAAACCTTATATACATAGTATTTTTTGTTTAGAACTTTTACTATAGTAAATCGTTAAAAGAAACAAAAAGTATAATATGCCTTTTTATATCTATTAAATTGTAATTATACATAACTCACCGAGTAATGAGCGAAAACTATATTTTTACAACGAGATAACATTTTAACCTTAAAACCGTCAAGAAAAAGAAATACTTAAAATATTAAATGTATTATTGTATAAGTCAGACTAAAGTGATACAATAATAACTATTGTTAAAAACTTTTAACATGTCATTCAAGACTTTACTAAAACGTGATATTTACTTTTAAGTAAGAAATTTATTTATTTCATTTGGCGACTTCTGAATGCGTGTCAAAATTATGTTTAATTATAATTTTCTCACGTTCCGTATATGATATTTTTTTATATAAAATACTTCGCTGCGCTTTATATTACTTGTCTATTTTTCATTTGAGATTTTTATTCTGTATATATATATATTATTTATATATATATATTTATATATCTATAACTATATATATATATTATTTTTATTATATATATATACTATATATCTATGATTACATACTTTAACACGTTCTTCGACTTCGTCTATTTACATATTCTTGTATAATGCCCGCACGTATTATATATTTTCTTGTCCATCATATGTAATATATACTTAATATATTTCATGTTTTGCATTTATCTTTTAAATGTTTGTCTTTATTATATAATTCAACATATGAACTATATAAATTGTTTGTTAGGAATATTTGTATTTATTAGTTCCTACTGGTAGGTATGTAGTTCCTACTGGTAGAGTAATTGCTACTGATAGTGTAATAGTTGCTACTAGCGGGTATGTAGTTCCTGCTGCTTATGATATTAGTCCTGGTAGAGTAAAGTAATTACTCCAGGATAAGTTTAGTTCGTTTAAACTATGGATAGGCATGAGAAGTAGTAGATAGACTCATGGAATCGTAATTCTAGGAGAATTAGTTTAGGGTTTCATATCTATAAATGAAACCACACGGTTTAGGTTTGTGGGACGATAGAACAATCAAGAAATAGTTTTATGATTAATAGAAAAGATCCATAGAGGATCAAAGTATTGTGTTTAGTAATTCTTCTTTAGCACTATTGTTTATTTTCCGCGTGAACAATAGATTGTGTTGTTAGACTCTCATAGAGTTACTTGTGATTACATAAGTGCTCTACAACCTTAACAGGCTTAAAGATCTATCTAGGGTGAGACCAACATTACAAGAGTATAGGAATTACACAGTGTCTTCTATGAAATTAGTATCGGTGCTTGACCTTGGCTGCTCTTTGTCTCTTTAGAAAATTAACTTTTATGTTTATGGTATAGAGAATATGATTTATTACACTGAAAACTCGTTTTTGAGTCTTCTATTTATAGTCTCTGAAAATGAATGGATACGCCGTATTGAGTGAGGTCAATACGGCGTATTGGGGTGAATTCCTCGGAGTGCGCGCAATCAATCAGTAATAACTGTCTTCAATCACATTTATTGCAGGATCTTTGATTGTTTGACTAGCTGGATACGGCGTATGTAATCATCAGGATACACCGTATTGGGTCTTGAATGTACGCGTTTTCTTGTGAAGTCCAGGCGCTGATACGCCGTATCTTCTTTTCTGGATACAGCATATGTGGTCATAAATCTTCAAATATCATCATTTAAGCTCCAAAATGTGCGCTTTTTAGCTTGTCTTCATAATGTACTCCATAATTACTACAATTAACAACTTTAAACAATTAAGTAATAATTCTTACAATAACTATATAAAAGTGGGTAATTTACTTGGGATAAATGATGCTATAAAAGTATCATTATTTGATGTCATCAGCGGGTGGAAAGAAATGGCTTACGAAAGTTTCTCTTATTTCATTCCAAGTAGTGATTACTCCTTCGTTCAATTGGTTGAACCAAACTTTGGATTCTTCGGAAAGTGATAATAGGAAAAGTTTAAGCTTGATGGCGTCAACGTTAGTATTGCCATACCAGAACATGCAACAAATTTCAATGAATTCGGCGATGTGCTTTTGCGGATCAGCCTGCGCACGACCATCGAATTGGCGATCTATGATCATAGAAAGGTGATAACCTTTCATGGTGAAGTTGTTACCAAGATCAACTAAAATAATAGCGGCCCCTGGAGTGGGTGTTACGGATCGGTTGGTTCCTAACATGGGTTGATCATCGGCCAGGGGAAA
>BQNB010184753.1:0-12281 GCA_026074375.1 Tanacetum coccineum
TCTTTTCGTTTATATGACGTTTCCTATATTTACCAAAACTCAATGTTTTCCTCCTTTTTAATCAATCAATAATGCAAATACAAGCGTATTTCAATATATATATATATATATATACATCTAAACGAGATTGAATAAATAACACATTTATTTAACCATTTACCACCATTTAATCTGATTTTTATATTTATAAAATCTTATGGTATATTTATTAGTCTATCTGTATAAACCAAACGCACCCTTTGTGCGGTTTCTGTTAAACCAAACGCACCCTTTTGTATTTCTGCTAACCCAAACACGCCCTTGGTTTTTCCTACTATCCCAAACGCACCCCTTGGTGTATTTCTGTTAACCCAAACGCACCTACTGCTGTTAAACAACCAACCAAACACACCCTTAGTTGTAATCTGCCCAACCAAACACCCCATGGCTGCTCACAACAGGAAAACGCTCCCTAATTACTGTTTAACCCAAACCAAACGCATCCTTATCTAGTTTCTAACCAACCATACGCACCCGAATCAGTTTCCTACAAACCAAACGCACCTAATTGTTACAACAATTAAACCAAACGCCCTCTAATCTGTTACAAACCCAAACCAACGCCCTCTAATCTGTTACAAAACCAAACCAACGCACCCCCTTGGTGCTGTTAAGATGGACCAGACGCACCCTTGGCGGTATAACAAAATCGGACGCACCCTTGTTCGTGTTATAACCCACACGCACCCTTGAGGTTGGTTAACTGCCAAACGCACCCTAGGTCGTTATAACAAACCGAATGCACCCTTCTTGGTGCTGTGATGATGGTGGTGGCGTGGTTGTGTGAAGGTGGTGTGGTGGCAGCAGCGGCTGCGATGATGATGATGGTGCTAGCGTGGTGGAGGTGGTGTGGTGTGGCATGGCAGCGGCGATGACGAGGGGGTGGTGATGGTGAGGTTCGAATGACGATGACGATGATGATGATGACGGTGGTGGTGTGGGCTGTCGTGGGGTACCAGCCGAAGGGGGAGGGGGCTGTGGTGGTTATTGGTGGTAGATATTGGCGCGTGGCGGCGCGTGGTGGTGGGGATCGGGTTGATCGGGTGATGGGGAGGCTTTTGGGACTTGGTCGGAAAACTCGTCGGAAAAGTTTTTCGGCGGCGGCGACGGCGGTGGTGGTCGGAATCCAGCCAGTGGTGGTTGCCGGAAAAATTGGGAGAGAAGAGAGAGCATGTGTGTGTGTTTTTATAAGAAATGAAAAGAAAAAAAATATATGTATAACTTATATATATATATAAATATATTAAAAGTTATAAAATAAATGTGTAAAGTCACAAATAGATGGGGGTTCATATTGTAAATATTTTTACAGGTAAATATTGGTTCGGGACTCGTTTAAGCCTCTTGACGGATGATTTAAAATACGAAACTTGCGCTATTACGTTCCAAATAATTTTTCCCATAAAAACGAGTATTCACTTGACAAATTTTCATAAACGTTTTATAAAATTTATTTAAAACGTTTATTATTTATGTGTATATTTACGATAAACTTTGTACGTAAAATGATCTTTTACTCGAATATTTGCATCTTCAACAACTTCACTGAATAAAATGATGACTAATTTATTAAATATTTTTATTTAATAAAAAGTGTTAATTAAATATAATTTAATTATTTTCCTGTTTCTATAATCTTGCGGGGGAATTTGAGTCACTTTCTGACTGTTTTCGGGTCTCGGTCAAAACTTAAAAGTTGTACGGAATGTCGTTTTACATCAAATTGCTTTAGAGTCCGAGTCGTGAAGACGTGATTTAGTGGTTCGTTTTTGATAAGTCAGCTTAGGAATAACATATATCTTGTTCGTTTTCAAGTCAAATAAGTTCAAAATAACTTGCACATGAGAGATGTAATAATAATTATGATTCATTATTTAAAATATGTTGTGAAAATTTTACCGGTCACGCGGTAATCGCTTTTACGTGACAATAAAAGACCAAAAGTCAAAAAGTCAAGTCAGACCCAAAAAGTTAAAGGGTAAAATAGTCATTTAAAATTTTGAAAATTACCGGATGTTACATCTTAAACAACTATTAAAGACAACACGCATCATCCAACTCATTAGCAATGGGTTAGTATAAACAATTAATCATTCACACTTGTTTTCCACATTAGTTTAACCCGTTTATCATTTTAGAACTGGCCCGCGCATCCTTATGCTTCATATTTTTCAAACTCAAAAAGTTTTTCACAAAACGTCCCCTACCGCCCGGCACAGCTTGTAAACTGAACACGAAATCATAAGTTATGCTCGAATTTTTTTTTTTACTTATACTAAAGCACTAGTAAACTGAACACGAAATCATAAGTTCAATTATTACTTCATAAACATTTAGAAACATACACGAAATTAACCAAGAAATCATGTAGAACATAAAAATTATATATATATTTTTTTACCAGGTGGTGCCGCCCTGGCAGGCAAGTGTGCCGCCCGGCAGGCAACCTTCTGAAAGATTTTTTTTACTTTTCTACTTATTTACGATTTAATTTTTAACTAAACATTTCCGCTACCTCTTGTAATGATTAAAACAGGAACAAAATACAAGTCCCAGGCAACGGCGCCAAAAACTTGATGACGTTGGTCGGGTGCAAGTTTTACATTTATAATCAAGACCAATGAAATTACCAACGATATATACGATCAAGTATACTCGTTCACTCGTAGTAAAGTCGGGTAAGTCAAGTTCGTTCCATGGGACTTGGTTTAAACCAATACTAGGTAGCAAGATAGACACTAAGGTTGTCACGACCATTAGCGTCGCAAAATCATGGTAATTACTTAAGCAAATTCGTTCCATTTTTAATGCTATACTTATGCGAGAAATCCATGTCATTGATATCCATGTTTGATTATGTTGGGTAAACAAGTGTATATGATTCACAAAACCCATTTGTATATGATTCGACTCTGTGGTATACTTCACTAAATCATATTTATGCATGAAACTTTGACCTATGAACATCATCAACCCCAAGCCAATTAAGTGTGTTTGCTAGATAAATAATGTTCCTAAGCGATTCTACAAGTCCTTTCGACCTATACTTTAATTCAAGCCCTTTTGTTCATCTTTTTGATTATGTGAAAATGGTAGATGTTAATTACCAAAACCCCTTTTTAGTTTGTCATGACTAATAGAGAATAGCCTACACCACGAAATCCCTTTCGACCTATGATTCCGTGGGTATTCTACTACAAATCATAGAAAAGAACTCAAGACATAAATAAACCACATGTTTACAAAAATAATCATTCATACACATCAAACTTTTTACCGAATTCATTTCATTCCACACATAAGTATTATGAGACTACTCCAAATATAAATTCATTTCACAAATCCAACATTCAAACAATAAATTAAGACACATCTCATAAATATTTGTAAAGATTAATACCAACAAAGACTCCTATAGTTTTGGTGATGTAGCTAGCCAAGGGCCTCCAATCGCCGTAATCAACGTAACTCCAAGAGTGGTGCTTCTTCCTTCAAATTTGTCCTTACACTCTCCTAGATTTGCAGAGATATTTCTACAGCTTTTGGGGTGAATAAAAGTGGTGGAAACTTAACCTAATTGAGGGTTAAGTGGTTTTTTTTTTGTAGTTTTTTTAGGTTAAGACCACCACAACTATATATAATCCTTTTAAACCAACTTAGGGAGTTAATGTAAGTCCCCTCAGTTGATAATACAAGTATATGATAGGTCTCCTGGCATAATGGCTCGTTAATTCGCTCGTAATTGTAAAAATGTAACTGACATTGTGGTCCTGCCGGGCGGCAATCCAGTCGAGCCCTCTGTCGGGCGGCAATGCCTCCTGACGGGCGACATAGTGCTCGTCGCAACGTGAGATCTTCATTTTTCCTCGTCTTTCGTCTTCCGATCAACTTTTTGTCCCTCAGGCCAATCCATACCACATGTTTATGACCCAAAGTGCATATTTTACTGTTCCAGACGGGTCTTCAAATCAAATATCGAATTAGCACTCATTTCTTAGCTTCTTTTCTTCACTTCACGTCTTTCAGGTAGCTGCAACACAAGAAACTCATTTAGCACAATAACAGGGGTAAAAGCCGTATTATTTTACCAATTAGCACATATAAAACCAAGATAACGCATCCCAAAACATACCAAATATAGGCGTTATCAAACTCCCCCACACTTAAGTTCTTCTCGCCCTCGAGCAGGTTCATTCTTTTAAATCAAAAAGTTACTTCAAAATTAGTATCACAACAACTCCGAAAGACAACGTGAGAACCAGGTAATTTATCATAAGGCTTTTTATTTACTTTTTGTTTGTAACTAAAGCTATTTAAATTTAAAAACACCTAGTTACCAAGTAAGTTATTTCCTAACTCTGATGAACTACCAGTATCACGTCTTAGCACATTGGCTAATCGATACTCCAAAATTTAACTTCTTCCTTCATCCTCATAATTTATAGCTTCATTGGCTATTTATTCACTTTTATCTTTTTTTTTCGATCAACCTCTGATCGACTACTACATAGTTGGTAACTAGTAATTTTCGGACTTAACTACTAGTTATTATAGCACAATATATATTTTTATATTATTCAAAATGGTTTACTATTACCTTTATCATTTAAATTACCTTCATCTCATTTTGGGCATGTGTTGCAGAACAAAAATTAAAAATAGACCATTTTTCTTTCTTTTTCCTAATTACTTTCCCTCCCCACACTTAAGTTTTGCATTGTCCTCAATGTAAGTAAACGGACTTCAAAGTAAAGGATATAGGAAAAGTTAGGACAATCGATACTAGCCGCTTTACGATGCAATCTTCATACGTGGTTTCGAGTATGCGAATCAAGTTCCTTCCGAACTTGGGTATGATAAACCACCATATACATCAACACATGTCAACCCTGCAAATACTACAAATATATCGCATTTCCCAAAATAACATGATAAATAAAAACATCCTAAAATTAACAATCCACAAAAATAGTTTAACACACATAAGTTTAAATTCCTACAATATGAATTAAATTATCCAACTGCATTTAAACAAAGTTTTTAAACTTTTTCGTGCAATCACTCATCCATATCATCATCATCATTAAATTCAGCCCCTCTAGATGAACCTCCAACTGCATATCCCGAAGAACTACCTCCAAAATCTGGCATGGCGCTCGTGAAGTAACCATCACCACCTAATCCATAGCTTCCTCCTTGGTTGCTTTGATTACCCGATTTAGGGTAATGCGTGTAAGGGTAAGGGTATGGTATATATGGATACTGGTATGGTGGAACATTTGGTGGCTCATAAGTTGGGTGTGCAAAGTTACCTTAGTCCGTCAAATGATGGGGAATGGGAATGGAATGTTCGAGCATATAATTATTCTGAATCAACATATAGTCTCTCCAAACATTCCCTCGCTCAATCTCACTCAAACTCGCGTTCCAATCTCCCCAACTCGAGTTCAATCCTCCATGCTCTTGCCTCAGCTCATTGCTTCCTTTTTAAGCTTGAGTTAGCATTTCAGTTTCTTTCTTCAAGCATGTATTCTCCACATCTAACTCATCTGCCAACATCTTCGATATCCATTACTCACAGTCAATCAGCTCTGAACACTTCTTGATCTCATCATCCACACAATAGCCAAGAAAATAAGCAATTTTGGTCACATAATGACCCACACAAATGACACTATTCTCTTTAGATCCCGGTGCGTCCTTGTACAATGATCCAAGCTAAATTCACTCCATGCGACTCCTCTAAAGTGCTCATCATCCACAAATCTCGCTTTTGGCATCTCTCCCTACTAGCTACCCTATGCACCAAAGATCCCACAATAACTTTATGCACAATCCGCATTAGTGGTTCTTTGACAAGCACTTCCTTGTGGTTAGTCAATGTTGGCTTACCAACTCTAGTCCAATAATCCTTATGATCAAACTGCTTATCATCAACCTCGAGCTTACCAAAATATACTTTAAATAAACGATGCTTTACCTCATCCTATGTAAACAAACCAAGCACAAATGCAAACTCGGGAAGTGTAAGTATATGCTCATGCCCATACAATCGAAACCATATACACTTCTCCTTCATCAAATTTTTTCTATCCACATCCTTATCAAAATACAATGTTGAAAAGAATTCCAACACCCATTCAGGATAAATTTCATTATCAATCAAAATTGCTCTTTCCCATGAGTAATCAACAAATATATCTCCATCTCCTTCGTAGATGTACTCTAATTTCAGCATCTCCCTTAAGGTATCCTCGAAACCATAACCATTAAACAAACGCTAGTTAGCAACCCTTGGTACTCTAAAGCTCCTTTCTTGCAATTTTGACAACTTCTCACAGTAAGCTTGCTTCTCCACGGATGGCAAATCCTTCCACTTTAGGTTAGCATTCGACACAAGTTCCAATGAGTAGGTGATTGGTATGTGCTATATTACACATACCTTTTACCTTGAAAAACGAACCCAAAAGACCAAAAACATAATAAAAGTAGCAAATATATGCTTGTTTTTGTGTTTGTATATATGCAGGTACGGATATTAAAGAAATGGACATAATCAAAGCAAAAATGGACAAAGCCAAACACGAGAAGGAAAGAGTTTACAAGAGACGGGAGTTTGTTAGCAAAAGGTCAATCAAGGTCAGCAATGGTCAACCCACAAAATGACAAAACCTTCAAATTACTAAATGAGCCCTTAATGTTAAATTAATTTCACTTAAAATCCTTAAACTAATAATACCGTTAGTCCTTAAAACTAACAAGGACTAACGGTCATTAAGTTTCAAGTTAATTAATCCTTTACCAATTACCCGAGCCCAAACCAATGGCCCAATTCCATTGTTATCAAAATAAGCCCAAAGTCAAACTTATCAAACACAGGTCAAATGGGTCAAACAAAGACGAATAAAAAGAAAAAGGCGCCAAACATATTTTACTATTCATCTTCATCCCCAAATTACCCTGTGTCAAAATCAAACGGGTAAAAACCAATCCCTTCACTTATCCACGTAGCCTCAAAGATGCTAAGTACCAAGCTCTACGTTGGCAAGCTAGGACGTCATCAAAAGCTAATGATTGGCTCATTCTGACAAGAGATGACACGCGTACATCCAAAGAAACACACCAACAATGGGAATATTGCACTAAAATCAATGTAAAAGAAGCACACAGCTCCAAAGAGTTGGGATTGCCACGCTAGCAATCCGTGTGCTCACATTCCTATCCTTTGGGCTATGTTAGAGATCACAATGATTGAAGATGAAAGGGCAGATCAAAAGGAGCGTCCAAGACTATGAAAACTTCTTTCTTGCCTTATATTTAGTGGAGGCTCACTCACTCAACAATCATGACATCTAGGGAGTAGGAATGTAGGTGTAGACTTTTGGTAGCTTGATAATTTTTAGATTATTGTTCATTTAGCTTATGTCTTTCAATTTAATGTATTTTTCTTTTCAATCCATTGTAATCAAGTTTGTCTTATTAATAAAGCTTAGTTTTCTTATTGTTAAACTGTCTTTTCATAACTTTTACTTTTATGCAAAATGGTTTGAATAAGCTTTAAATTACTGTTTCATAAGCTCATTCTGTTCTTACGCTCCTAAAAGCTCTCAAAGTTTGAAAACTTCATGGAATTGGATGGCTGCTCTGAGTTTTCAAAATGGTATTAGTACTTGATGGTCAAGTGTTAGGATTAGACTAGGATTTTTGGATTAAGCTTAAGCTGCATTTATAAGCTCTACTTAGAGAGTACACCTCTGTTTAGCTGTGGTGGAGGTATTCTCTTTTTTACATTACTCTATTTACTATTCTGTCTATGTACATTCTAGTTATAATCTGCATTTTAGCTTAATATTGTTCATTATATGCTTATTGTTGTTCATTTATGCTTAATAGTGCTTATTACTCTTGTTTAATGCTTATTCAGTTTTTTAGATAGTATAAATCTTAGTTTGCTTGTTATTTCTATAAAATAGTGAAAATTACCAAAAATAGTAGCATAATATGTAGGTTTGTGTTTCTAGCTTATTAGTTTGCTTAAATCTGTTTCTTAGGTCTGTTAGTAGCTTATTACTTTCTGGTATTAAGAAATTATTCTTTAAATCTAAAAATTATAAGCTAAGAATGAGGTTGAGTGACTTAAAGGAGTGTTTGGGTCAAGGCAGTACTAACTTGAGTTAGTACTGCCATGAGCCTCTTGTTCCTTTAATTTGGTTTAAAACTTAATTTTGAGGTTTATAATGAAAGACTTTAAGGAATTTGTAGGTTTAAATATGTTCTTAATCTAGTTTATAAGTAGTTGTTAGGATCTGTGGTTAAGTTCTGCTTAATTAGTTAATTAGCTTAAAGTAGCTTCTAGTTGTTCAAATTGTTTTAATTGCTCTTGATTTGGCCTTTTATAAAGTTAGAACAAAGCTTTAATCTGCACTAATTGGTTTTTTTTTTTTAAAAAAATTTTTGTTTTGGGGGATAAGGGGGGGTGGGTTAAAGTGTCAAATGCATCAGTAAGGAAATTAGCAAAAAGCTCTTTTTCAAACATAAAATTCAGTAGGTAAAACTAGTTATTAGCTTCTGAAATTTAGTATGTTAGTAGCTTGTAGGTCACTTTTAATCTGTTTGAGCTTATTTTAGGATAAATTGCTTATTTAGTCATCTGTTTTTAAGTTCAAATTTAGCTTTTTGTCTTTAAAATCCAAAAAGAAAACTCAGCTTGTACTTATTACATCAGCCTTTTTCAATAAGATTTTTCTTTGCTTGTTTAATTTTCAAACTACTTTTTGAAAATTGTTTTAAGTAGTCTCTAGTATAAGCTTTTAGAATTTTCAAGTTATTTTAGCATAAGGTTCTGTTTGGTCACTTAAAAATAAGCTCAAAGTAGCTAGTTTGTCTGTTTGGCAAACTGTTTTTCTCTTAAGTGCTTATTTAGGATTTTCAGCTTATGGCTTTTAGTATTTGTTCAAATTTGGTTCATTCTAGCTTATTAGGTTAAGGGTTAGCTGTTAGTAGCTTAGTTAGTCTTGTTTTAATCTTATTAAAGTTTTTCTAACTAGTTGGTTCAGTGAAAAAGCTCAAAATCCTTTAAGTATTTTTCTGTCTGTTTTATAAGCTCTTTTCTAGCTTATTAGTGATTTCCAAAAAAAGTTGTCTTTACAAAAAATACTTATTTTCAGCTGTTCTATAACTTTGTTTTTAAAAGTTTTTGCAAAAATAAAAAAAAGGGAAGAGGGGAAATCCAGGGTGAGCATGGCTCGAACCCTGAACCTCTACTGTTAGCCTCAATTTATTGAGTCGAACAAGGAAGTTCGGTCACTCTACGATGGAGCTTCGGTCTTTAATTAGTTAATGTTGTAATAGGATAATATCTGGAATCGGGCTCGATAGATAATCTAATATTGTATATGTTTTGGGTTTAATGCCAAGCAAAACCCGAGCCCGGGTCCTAGTTAAATATCCCGCGCGTCACTTTTACGTGTCGGGGTATATAAGGAACTTTTCCACTTGGAAAAGTTAGTTGTTGAAAATATCTAAAAATATCTTTTCACTTTTCTCTCAACTCTCTCTCTAGTTTCTCTCTCTAAACAACTCATCTCTTTCTCATTTCTAGTTCCGATTTCGTGATCGATTGTATGAAGTGAAGTGTTAACGGGATCCTACAATTGGCATCAGAGCTACGTGTGGATTCGTGGTTGATTCGTGTGGTTCAACAAGATCAAATTCGTGGGTCAAAAAGAAGTCAAAAGAAAAAAATCAAACCCGAATTTTTGTGCTTAGATGTGTGAATGTTTATGTTATTAAGCAAGATCTAGGCATAAGGTAGCTAATTGTGCAAGAGAAATCAAGTTAAAAGGTCAAAAAGGGTGATTATAAGGCGATTTTTGGTGAAAAAAATCGTATTTTTCTAGGTTGCGTTTTGACAAACTGGAAAAGTTCTTGTTGCGTTTTGACTTTTTCTTGTTGCGTTTTGATTTCTTCATGTTGCGTTTTGATTTTTTTCATGTTGCGTTTTGATTTTTTTCTTGTTGCGTTTTGATCTTGGTTGCGTTTTGGTTCATTGCGTTTTGATTGCAGGTTGCGTTTTGAAGAAATTTCATTGCGTTTTGACCAAATTTCATTGCGTTTTGACCAAGATTCATTGCGTTTTGGTGTCATTGCGTTTTGGTGTCACTGCGTTTTGGTGTCACTGCGTTTTGGTTAAAGATATCACTGCGTTTTGTCTAGAAATCTTGTGTGAAGAAAAGGGTTTCAGTAAAACAGCCATAACTTTTGATCCGTAAGTCCGTTTCAGGCCCGTGACCTCTCAAATCGAAGAGAAAAACAAGACGGATCACGTTGTAACCACCCTTTAGCTGGTTAAGGATTTTTCGAGGCCCAAAAAGCTCGTTTACTATGATTTATTGACATTTTTCAGTTTTTTGGAATTTGTGTTAGACTTGTTTTTGTTCTAGCTCACGGCCCATCTGTATTTTTAGGCCCGTTTCAGTTTGGTGAGCCTATTTAAACAAACAGCTTTAACCCTAGCCAGAAAATTATCTGTTTTTAGACAATTAAATCATTGGCCGCTGATTCCGAATCAAATCATTCACGGTTTTCTATTGATTTTGTAAAATCCCGTTAAATTTTTATCGGTTCTAATCATAGACTTGTAAAATCCCGTGAACGTCTATTGTATTCAAAACCACAACATCAATCACATCATATCCACTAAAGATCCAACAAATCTTTTACACTTCATAATTCACGATAAAATGGAAAAGAAAGATACCTTATCTTCGTGTTCAGATTCAGAAATACAACAAATGCAACTAATTCAAGACAAAACAAAAGAAAGTTGCATGGTATCTTTTCAACGACTTCATTCACACCTCAAGCGTCTTTCAAACAACGACTTAAAAGGAAGTCGAACCGAGGATGGATTCAAACGCGCGTTTGCAACACTCTTTGGTCAAGATTTTGAGACTTTTACAGGCACGATGTTCCTAAACATGGATCAACTTCAAAAGCAACTTGATAACAACGAATTTCAAGAGATTGGATCCATGGCTTCTTTTAAAGTACTCGAGACACAGTTTCAAATGTTCATCAAATCACAGATCTATTTGAATGATGAATATATTGTAATGACACGAAACTACTTTCTAGAATACACTCGACTCGATATTCCAGAATTCCGTGATACACTGATCCAAAACATGGATTATGTTAAAAAGTCGATTGAGAAAAGAGCGCTGCATAAAATGGAGTATGACAGCAGGGTGAATGAAAGACTGATGCAGACGACAGAGGAAAAGGTTGATTCGAGTAAAGCATTGGATGCTAGTTTGGTTGATACAGAAAGCAGTGGGACAGCATTAAAAGAGCAAGATACAAGCAGCAGATCAGGGAATGATGCACATGTTGATGATGCAGATATCAGACCCATATATAATGAAGAGCCAATGGCTGAGGTATAAACGACTGCTGAAATCAATGTCTTTGCTATAGGACAACAGCATACTGAGCAACCCGAACTCAATAATGAAGGAGAGGTTGACCAGAATGCTGAACAATGTCATGACACATGTCCTTTGCCTGCTACATTAACTGATAACCAGACAACTGAACTCTCAAATCAATCTCTTGAATCTGAAAATATTCGTCTCAAAAAGACCGTTGCCCAATTTCAAAAAGATTTTTTAAGAATGGAAGCACATTGTGTTAATCTTGAACTTAAATATCAAAATCAAGCTTTAAAAGAAGGGCAACATGGTCAATTTTCGAAAGTAAAAAGTAATGAAGCCAAGGTTAAACATGACATCGATGTAATTGAAACAATAAACATCGAATTGGAACATAGTGTGGCTAAATTACTCGCAGAAAATAAGACTTTGAAAAGGCATTACAAAGAAATGTTTGATTCTATCAAGACAACGAGAGCTAAGAACATAGAACACACAACTTCTTTGATTGCAAATAATGATAAATTCAAAGCTCAACTTCAGGAAAAAGGGTTTGCAATTGCAGCATTAAAAAAATGAGTTAAGGAAATTAACTAGAAATAGTATGAATGCTAAGTTTGCAAAATCGTCAATCTTAGGGAACCGGCTTTACAACCACGTAGAAGCCAATCAGTTGTTAGAGAACCGACTGCATCTCAGTCTGAACGACCTAGAATTTCAAAGCAACGGTTTGCCTCCCAAGTTGATGTCAATAACGATTTGTCAAAACCAGTCACTACACATGATTTGCCTAAGGAAAGAGAATCTGCT
>BQNB010184754.1:0-12281 GCA_026074375.1 Tanacetum coccineum
GTGCTTGCTAGGCTGCTTGGTGACATAAGGGTGAGGTCATAGAGGTGCTTGGATGGGTGCTTGGTTTAAAAATGGGTAAAAATGGGTGAAAATGGGTATCGGGTTGGTTTAGGGTTCGGTTTAGGGTTTTGGACTTTTAGATTGAGTTAGGGTTAGGGTTTAGGATAGATTAAGGTTTAGGATTAGTATTAGGATTAAGATTAGGGCTTAGGATTAAGGTTTAGGGCTTAGTTTTAGGTTTAGGGTTTAGTTTTTGGTTGAAAGTGAAATTAGGGTTTAGGGTTTTGTTTTTAGGGTTTCTGGTTTTAGATTAGGTTTTAGAATGATTTGGGGATTAGGTTTAATGTTTAGAAGTCATGCATTCAGTGCTTGTACTTTGAGCTAAAGTGGTAGTAAGAAACTAAAATGAATTTAGAGGCAAAATGACCTAGTTTAACTTTCTTGCATTATTAACTTATACATTGAGCTTTAGAAAGTTATAACTTGATTAAAGAAGGAAAAGATATTAAAATGTTGTGCTATGATACTTGTACACATGCTTTAAAGGCTTGTATATTTATTTTATATGTATACATTACATATAATTAGGGTTTTGATATAAATACTAACGTTTAATGCTTGTTTTGATATAACGTTTTGAAAAGTACGTTAAATAGATAATTTACTTGGTAAAAATGATATTAAGATATAGACTTGACATATTAGGATGTTTACATGATATAAACATAGATAGAATTGGCATTGGTAGAGGTTGCGTGAGCTTGTTTACTTTAGAGATGCAAGTTACATTGCATAATGAGATAAAGCAAAAATTTCCCTGTAAAAAGGTGGTATATATAATAAATGGATATTACAGTGCATCTAATTTTATAGATGGATAATTACATTGATGAAAATTACGGGTTGTTATACTGTCATTGATCCTTGAGTTTTGGTAGTGTTGAGGGTGGTTTGGATCCTGTTAGTTCTATTATTAGGTGGACTAGTTGAACATGGGGTTAACAGGGTACTAGGGTAGGTTGGCATCTATCCCTAGTGTAGGAATTTATCAAATTACCGCCTCTATCACATTAAACACTTAAAAAGTGCAAGAACTCTTTCAGAGAGGGTTAATAATCTATCTAGGTTATAGACAGGTCTTTGGGATAATTGGGGTTTAATCACTGCAACTTGGATGCCCTACCTTTGTGACTTGCGGGGGATCCAGGATCGCAAGAAGTATAGAGCAGACCTCAAATGCCAATTCGGGTTTGTTGATATTAGAACCACTATTGCACAGGAAATAGACTTCATAGCATTAGTGATGAAATAACTAGGTTAGCACGCCATTCTCCCTACTGTCTTCATATCAATTTATTTTCTGTTAAGTCTTCAAATCAATCAAAACTATTTTTAAAACCGTGACACAATCAAATTAAAACTATTTACACTTAGCTCTTGGGAACGACCTCAGATTTACCAATACCTGCACTATATACGACTGGGTTCTCTGACCGTTAGTACGTGAATCGGTAGATGAGTTTTATAAATTTAAAACTTGGCAAATATTATTTAAAAGAAAATAACGAATTAAGTTTTTGGCGTCGTTTCCGAGGAGCTAAAAGATAGTTTTAATTTAATCTTCTTCCTACTCAAGACTAAGAGTAGCAGCACCAAGGTTTTCACTCCTTTCGCTAATCCCGAAAGGCAATTTCAGAACAGAAAACATATCACACCCATTTCAGTCCATAACATTTACTCTTTCTATGAATCTAAATCATCTAAATCAGAATCGGAAGAAATGGGCGAAATTGACGTCGAACACTTACGTTAGAATAATATCTGGCTCTTAATCGTAACAACACCTAAGGAGGGGTAAGAAAAACACATATTGGAGAGAACGTCACATTTGAAATCAATAGTCAACTTTTGAAGGAATTATGCGATAACACATTCTCTGGAAATGAAATCGAAGATGAAATGGAGCATATAAGGAAAGTACTAGAGATAGCCAGTTTATTCAACACATTTGGAATTTCGGAAGATGACATGATGCTGCGAATTTTTCCTCGGACACTCACATTAACAAGTAAGTACTTCTAAACACCATTTATACGTGTAGTTAGGTTTATCCCCCCTAAATTTTTTGTGTATTAATATTTGACTATTAAGATTTTCGCTACATGTTTTATCTGTTATTTCCGTAGTGCATGTATATTGTCATGCAGTAACCACCAAATCCTACATTCCGTAAACGAGCCAAATTTTGTCGGAAAAAGCACAAAAGTGATAACTTGTCCTTTTAACCTTTGTTGTGCCAATAATCTTCACTTTTAAACATAGTATACATCATACTTTTGACCTTTTCTATTGTATGTATTTTGTGATAAAAATTTTACCCTTTACATTTATCAACATTCCTATTAACATGTAGGGGAAAAACGGTCATAAATTACACAATATACGGAATTCAAAAGTATAATGTATATAATAGAAAATAATAAAGATGGATACACAAAAATCCAATCAAGTGACAAGTTAGTTAGCTTTTCGTGCACTTTGCCTTTTTTTTCCTCGAAAAACCCAATGTTCAACCACCATCCCCATGCAAGGTTAATAATGTATCCTATTTTACCCACGTACCCACACGTCTCATACAACCCCCAATTCGCAACCCCAAATAGGTGTATGAAAACATCCCTACACCAACCCATCCATTTCGCCATTTCACCAATTTATACCTCATTTACCCCTTCGCCAATTTTTACCTCATTTACCCCTACCTCATATAGTTTAATTTTGTTACAAGTAGCTCATAAACTCGAGACTTGCTCACAACACTTTAAAATACACATAAGCAATCTATAATTTTCTCTCATTAACATTGACCAAAAAATATCATGTCGTCGGCATATTGAAGATGTGAAACAATCACCTTGTTACATTTTACCCACATACCCTTAAAAATACTTTTTTCCGTCGGCTCTACAATCGCATTCAACCCTTTCGCCGCTAAAATGAATAAAAATGGTGACAACGAGTCTCCTTTTCTAACATCCTTATCCAACCCAACCTCAACTATCGGTGACCCGTTCACTAAAATAGAAATAATAGTCGACGATAAGCATATTTCCACCCATCTACACCACTTTACCCTGAACCCCTTCTTCTTCGTTATATCTAAAAAAACCTCCAATCGATATTGTTAATACAAATAATCTTAAAAAATGCTATTTATATTTTACGGCCTCTCTATGTTTTGATGATAACAAAATGTAAAAACATCTTACGTAAAAGATTATGTAAACAAGTTTTTAGTCGCAAAATTCTATTTCGACACAACATCACTTAAGGTATGAATAATGATTATTAAACTTATTCAAGTAATGATCAAAGAAATACTTTTCATATACATTGAATTTTTACAAAGAACTAAACATTCTTTAAAAATGATAAAAACTATTTAAAATAAATGAAAAGTGATTTGAATAAATTTAAAATTTGAATTCAGCTTCAAGAAGCCTAATCTCGAAAGTTTATGGAAAGATTTGCAAGTTACCACTAAAAGACATAAAATCAGCTCTCCGTTTGTACGATTGGTTCCCTGTAAATAGGGGAACGACGCTCCCTTATTGATAAGGGAACCGTCACAACCGATAGAGGAGGGGGAACTTCTCTTTTGCTTATAAATTGCTGTGCTATTTTGCACGACACATCAAAACCTTTTTCCCAATTTTTTATGCACATTTCATACTTTAGAGATACACTTTTCTTTGATCATTTACAACCGTTAGTCTCATTTAAAGTGATCTAATCCTTGATTCACTTTGAGCAACAAGTAAAGAACACAAGATATCTTTAAGATATTAGTTCTTATAGTATCGTTGTAGTTGTTGTAGCACTTGTTACAATCATTGTATAGATCGAGTCCATATCATCCAATCATGTTTGTTAGTTAGATCGGGTTAGTGTTTGTGTTCTGAAAATACATGAGTGAGCAAGTTAGTATTTGGTCCTGAAAATATGTGAGTGAGTAGGTTAGTATGTTAGTCCTGAAAATACGTGAGTGTGGTGTGGTTAGTATTTTAGTCCTTAAAAAGTGTGAAAGGTTTGGTTCTATCCTGAGAAGAACTCGACATTTAGCTTAGTGTGTCCAAAAAACTAACGTAAGCAACGATTTTAACGGTTTTCTTCGCCTAGAAGGGAGCTTGTTTGACATAATGAAAGTTAAATTTCTGAGTTGGGTACTCGGTTAGAGCTCGTAGCTGAACCACTATAAATCTATGTATCTTGATTTTATTTTTTCACCTCTTACTTATTATTGCTTTACATACTTCCTTATAGTTTAGTTAGTATATTTCTGTCGTGATTGATTGATTTCATATATATACTCAAATCTAAAGTTCTTCAAGACAATTAAATTTTAAATCGAAAAACTATTCAACCCTCCCTTCTAGTTTCCACAACTGTATCAGGAGCTTGTTCACTCATATTTTTAAAAATATATTGGTATTTAAAACTTGAATCGATCTATGGAATTCAAAACAATATCAAAGAAGAGAAATCTTATGCAATGACACACTTTTTGAAAGCACCGGGTTATTAATTTGAAAATAATGTTCGAGATGTACGCGCAAATCAAAAGAACCAAGATCTTTTGGCTTGTTATTGTCAATGGTGATTTTCAACAACCGATTATCAAAAACATAACTATCACGGTCCAGAACTAGTTCCTAGTAACGCCAAACCGATGATCCTGAAAGACAGTTACCTAAAAATAAACGAAGCCAAAATGGTTCTTTATAACCTTTGCCTAAAATGAAATACTAAATAATTATTTAATGTTTGGAAATGGCAAATAAATTTGGCAATCATTTTTAATCACTCATCAAGGTAATAAACAAGTCAAAGATAATAAAATCGATCTTCTTATTCAACAATATGAACACTTTTCCATTTCCGAAGATGAATCGATAAATAGTGGCTTCGCTAAATTTAATACTATAGTTACGAGTCTTAAAGCACTTTGACGAAACGTTTTTTGTAAGAATTATGTGTAGGAAATTTCTAAGGCTCAACATTCAAAATGGAGAGCAAAGGTAAACCGTAATAGAAAGTCGAGCCGAATTATCATCACTTTCCTAGACAAGCTTTATCGATAATCTCAAGTTCATGAGATGATAATGGAAAGGACTCCTAACTAGATTGGAGACAAAAGAGATAACCAAAATCGATTGCCTCAGATGCTAAAAACAGACTAGGGATAGATGAACACACTGCTTCGAAAGAGACCGACATCCAAAACGAAGATGAAGAAATGACAATGGCAGGTTAGAAACTGTAGGAATCACATTAGAAGACAGTAGAATTCGTTAGACAATCACGTGATGAGAAAAATCAATTCAAAGAAATGGGAAAAAACAACGAGAAAGATGAAATGAATATGCTTTAAATGCAGCGATTCCAAAAATACACTTTTATCGTCGAAGGGTCTGAAAACCGCCAAAACACAAAGACCAATAGGCCTTTGTTGGAGGTGCGTGGAGCGCTAACGATAATGAAAAAGGAAAAAAGACAAAGGATGAAATTTGTCTCATGGACGACACATCAAATGAGGTACATTCTGAACCTTATCAATATAGCAACAACATTTCATCTACATATAATAATAGCTTGCAAAAGAGTACAATAAAATATACGAAATTAGTCTAGAAACTATAAATAAAATAAATCTTTGGAAGATAAAAATAAAATTTTAGAAGATGAACTTCTCCTACTTAAAGAAAAGCTTTATAGAATTGAAGGGAACAGTCTTACTCACAATGAATACAAATCGTGTCATGAACTTTATATTGATGTCGAGGAACTCAAAATTTTACAAACTGAACCTTTAGAAAAAGTGTCTAAGATCTCAAAACTTGAAGAGAATATGTGTTCTCTAAAAGATATGTCAAGTACTCTCGCAACAAAATAAAGGTCGAATCGTATTTCCTTCCGTATACAAAGCTCTAAAATGTCTCATAATTTTTTTTATAAAGACTTCTAATGTTATTCTTGTATTTCGCTCTGCTCCTTCACAAGCGAAATTGTGTATCGTTGTAAGTTGGAACGTAATAGTGGAAAATTGCAAGTTTTCACACCGTTCCACTCGCACCTCTCTAGCCTTTTGCCCAAGCATGCTTCCTATTTTCAGATACCGTCTTTCATCCATACGTCTTGCATCCATCCGAGTTAATCTTTCACTATAAAATTATTAAAAATTATGAAAACCCATTTTACACTTGAATTAGTAAAACTAAATTTAAGGTTAGAATTTTTGATAAAGGTTTGGGCTTGAGTGTAATTTTTATTGGTCAATCAGTGTCCAACTAAGGCCGGACAGTCTCACTGACTCAGGCCAGGCTTTGAGGGTTGTGCAAAGTTGGGCGACCGCACAGGCCCCCAAAATTCAAGGGGCACCAAAATTTATCCCATTAACAATTATATGCATTATTTCTTAAAAACGATGACACTTTATATATAACGTTTCTTATCGCAGGGCCTCATTATGTAATTTCGCTCAGGGCCTTAAAAAATTTCATAAATTTAGAGACGACCCTGTCTGTACTCACCAAGTGCTATATATCCATCCAATTTGAGTTCATGTTTTGCTAACAAAATAATGAAATTAATAAGAGAGGTGAAGAACTGAAGGGATGACGAGTAGGGAAAAATGTACTTTATTTCATCATTCAAAGGCGATTTAAATGCATTTTTACTGAATTATATGAAAAACAAAAATATCTGTATCAAAGTATTGTATTGTATTTATTCTTTACGAAAAAAAAAACATACATCCATTAGTTCCATACATTCACATAAAATAATTATATTAAGAATAGTAAACGTCATAAATTCATTCTATAAAAGGTATATTATTTAATATAAAAGATTAGTTATAGTTATGATTTTATATAAAGGTAATATTATTTATTATTATTTAATATTACTCAATTAGAAAATCTTCGAGTTTACACCATATATTAATGACAAATAAATGCATTTTACATTTATGTGCAAAATGAAAAGACACACTTTACATAGGGAGCCTTGCCTATAAATTGAAGCAAACATTTCAACCCATATCATATCATCTACTCACAAATTCACATTAAACAAAAAACATGAAAATGAAGACAATGTTTTCTTTTTGTATGTTGCTATGGTGGTTCTTACCAACACCAGCCACTGCTAGACTCGTTGGCAACAAGGTCTTTGTTGAGACAATGACGATTTGCAATCAGAAGACGATTATTTTCATCTATATTATGATGAAAAAAGTGTACTTGGAACTAGCATAGATGGTGATCAAAGATGTGCCTTTCTCTTTTACCGTCAAATGCTCCCCTCTTACTCCAAGAGCCCTCGCATAACACACACAGAAGCATGAACACAAAAGTCACCACCACAAGCATGAGCACAAAGATCATCACCACAAGCATGAGCATGAGCATAAAGATCATCACCACAAGCATAACCCACACCATGGATCACATGCTTTGCCACCAAACGCTCCTGTAGTCGCACCTGCACAAGCACCAGTGTCTTCATGGACATGGTTTTGGTAATTTTGAGGCAAAGAATTGAATACTATATTATTTGATTGTAATGAACTTTCCTTTATATGAATTACTAATGAAGGTTTTTCTTTATATGTTTTTTGTGTTGTGATCTTTGTCCTTTGAAGTACAATCATGCACATTCTATGTTTTCTTTGTTTTCCTTTCATGACACATTCATAAGATTACTCTTGAAAGAGTGAAATAAACAATTGCTATTTTAGATAAAAATCATATAAACGTAAACTGCAACCATATTAATTTGTTAACTTCATCTTGACAATGCCTTTGACGCAACAATGATTTTATAACCGCAGCTTTTTTACTACTCTCAAGAGTTTTTTTTTTAACTATTTATTGTTTTTTCATGAAAGGCAAAACAACAACAACGATGCTCTTCAGATGAAACATTACTTACAAGTTTTTTTTTTCTCATTGTATATTTTCATTAATGAAATATGAATATGTAATGACTAACATTTATACGAGTTCAAAAAAGGTTTATTTAGTAATAATTTCATTTTCTAAACATGTTTGATTCTAAGGTGTTGTTTTTTTTATTAAGATGCTACGAATTTGAATCTGTTTAGCACATTTGGATATAAATTTGAAGTGTAAATATTTGAATCTGAATGAAATAATATTGTTTGTTTTTTATAAAAAACAATTCGGATGGTATAAATGTTTATAAACATTAAAAAGAACAACTGAATCATGAAACTAACGCAACTCAACAACGTAGAAATAAAGTGTGTTAAAACAGAATATTCTAGAACTTTGTGTCCCAATTTGATCACTTAGTCATATATTGTTGATATGTTATCTTTGTATGTCGTTAAACACCTTCATCGTATTGTAAACCATCACTATCTTAAGTTACGATGAAAAAAAGTAAAAGGATTTTATAATCTACTTAACATATTCATTTAACAATTAAAAATATATTCAATGAAGAATACTCATAGTACACATGCCACAATTTGATTTCAAAAGCAAGTTATATATTATTATTAGAGTAAATTGCATAAATCGTCCCTAAAGTTTGGCCAAATTGCATGTTTTCACATCCCAAACATTACGAAAGTGCAAGGATCGTCCCTGTGGGGAAACATTTGGTGCAAGTATCGTCCCTGCAGGGACGATAATTGCACCAAAGGTTTCCTTAAATGTTTCCTCACAGGGACGATACTTGCAACAAAAAGTTTCCTCCCACAAGTAACGCCAAACTTTTGGGACGATTTATGCAATTTACTCTTATTATTATTTTAAAAACTTTGTGTTTGAACATTTTCATTATCATCATATTATCATCTTTAACATTTTTTATTAAGCAAAAGAAAAAATATGTAATTCTTAATTATGGGTGTTATTGATAATAAAAAAAAGTCAAGAAAACTGATAATAAAAAATTTAAAAGATAAACATATACTTTGATGTCGATGCTAACTAATCATTTATTAAACCTCAATACTTGCAAAATAAAGGAGTCTTTTAAAGGTAAATCATTTCCATTCGAGATATCAGTCGTGACTAATTTGGTTACTAAGGCTGCCCACTATCGTAGTGGGTCGCGACCTACTTATTCCGGCGCCACATCAGCTTTCTTTCTCCGGCGACCTACAGGCGACCTAGTGCCACTATGGGGCGACCTTCATTTTTTTTCAAATACATAATCATTACATTAAAAAACAATACATAATTATTCAAATACATAAAAAACATTACATTAATCTAAACTTAATTATTACGACGTTGGTATGTTGGCACTTCAATTGTTGTCCAAGCAGGATGATTTTTCAAAATTCTCCAACACGCCTCAATTATGAAGGGATGTTCATACCTCGTTTGATATTCGGCTAACGCATTTTGAAACAAAACGAGGTCAGAAAACCCATTCTCATCCATCCGTTGGACACCATCGTAAACGACACTAAACCGCAACAACTTTTGGACGAATCGAATTTTTCCATTTCAAGACGATGACATCGTATCCTCGAATAGTTCCTCTCATATCTTTCTCAAAGTTAGCAGAAACTTCCTCCCAAAACCCTTTTCTAGAATGTATGTCTCTCGTCACGTACGTGTCCATCGCGTTGCACCAAGCTGTACATAACGTTATTTCTCCCGCTGTTGTCCATGGTAGTGTCGTCTTGGCAGCTCCACGATGGTTTGAAGAGGAAGTCATTGTGTGTTTTATAAATGAGAAGTATAAGAGTAAATAGGTTGAAAGTGTGTATAAAATGGTGTAATAAGATGGGTATTTATAGGGTTAAATTATTTAAATTTTAAAAATTTAAAAGTTTTTTTTTATATAAAAACAAACAAGTGTGCTCGACCTTTAGTCGTCCCTGCGACAAATTTATGATTCGGTCTCCGGCGACCTCGACCACGACCGACTACCACTACGGGGACGACCAACGGTGACCGACGGCGACCGAGTCGGTCGTCCGGCCCGTAGTGGGCAGCCTTATACTTTTTCTTCTTCTAGTAAATGGATCGGATAAGCGGCTAAGAATGCATGTAGGTTTTCTCTGTATTTTCCTTCATAGGGAATCACCAAAGATATATTTAGGGGTGTAAACGAACCGAACGTTCAATGAACATTTTATGAACCGTTCGGTAAAACGTTCGTTTATGTTCGTTTATTTATTAAATGAACAGACATGAACAAGATTTTACGTTCGTTTAGTTAAATGAACGAACATAAACACAAGTCTTGTCCGTTCATTTATGTTCGTGAACGTTCGATTATTCTTTCGTGTATGATCATATATTTGTTTATGTTCGTCTATCGCATCATTTTAATATATAGTTTTAAAATTGTTTTACTTAAGCAAAACAACACTTAGGAAACACAATATTGTGTATATTTTTGAAAATTTTATGTTTATTTATGTTCGTTCGTTTATGTTCGCTCATTTATGTTCGTTTAGAGTCTTAATGAACGAACATAAATGAACATGAACAACATTATTTCTTAATAAACGAACATGAACAAGAAAATTCGCTCGTTTAAGCGATCGTGTTCGTTTATTTGTCCGGCTAAAATTAAACGAACGAACATGAACAAGGCTCTGTTCGTGTTCGTCTAGTTTGTTTACAGCCCTAAATATATTGCATAAAGTTCATACTTCATATGTATGCACTTGAGCAGGGGCGGAGCTAGGGGGTTCCCGGGGGTGCATGGAAACCCGATGGAATTCTGTCGCGTAGTGTATATATTTGCTAAAAATATCGATTTCTTCAAAATGAACTCGGTCCGAAAATTATGTGTTACATAAATACTTGTTTTATTTAATTTGTCAAATATGTTAAAATTTTAGTTTTAATAAAATCGTACATTTTAGTCCTTTTTTTTCTTTTATACTCGTACTAAAAATTTTGTGCACCTGATGACTTAATGCTCTGGATCCGCCTCTACACTTGAGTGCGTGTCTGTATATAAGCAAATGTATATACACGTTGCATTTGCTATATAAAATTGATCGAAGTGCGAGTTTTCAAGGCGTATAAATGTTTACTGTCAAACAAAACTAACGAGAAGTATTATTTTACCGGAATAATTTGTTAGAATAGTGAAAACTCATATGTATTCAGCCACCATATATAAAGTATAAGACATAAGCAAACTTTAATGGACCAAACTTACAAACCGGGCTTGGGCCTAGTCCATCTAATACTCCCTCGCAATCCGAGCGGCGAAATCGCGAAAGCTCAGACTGGAGAGAAAACACAAAATATTAAAGCTAAGTAAACTTAATTTGCAGCGCCGTCTTCATATCGTAGCAAGCAATAACAGAAGCGTCACACACATGGACATCAGTAGTTGTTGAAGAAATCCGCCAACATGCGAAGACAAATCTTCAAGCGAACTGATAAACATAGATAAAACAAAGATTTTTTTTATATACGGGATAACCCAAAGTGTCCCGAAACATAAAGGATAACCCAAAGTATCCTCACAATCGTGTGGATTTGTGACCTAACACAAATCACCAAAACAATTAACAATCATAAATCACCAACACAAAAAAAAATAAACAGACGATCGTGTGGATCTGTGACCTAGCAAGAATCACCAACACATATAAAAATAAATAAACAAACAATAAAGCAACTATTAAATTTTTTTCATTCGGATAACCCAAAGCAACCTAACGATGGTGAAACAATCACAATCTGATCCTAGATGGAACAACAATTATTTTGAAAAGTAAACATATAGACAGATGAATACCATCTGTATGCTTAATAGAAGTGTAGCACGATCATTATAAATTAATTTACATTGCAGCTTTATGATCCACCTCTTCTGCTGCCCGTGCTTGGATTATTATGCAACTTCATAGGCTGCCTCGTGAACATCAAGAGCAGCTCGACCAAATGGGTCAAGATTTTTTTTAAGAAGGTTAAAGGGTGATGACTAGGGTTTGACGGGGTGGTTTAGGAGAGGCCGCTCAACGTAGCCACCTAGGTCTAAGGATCAGACCCGCTCTGATACCATGTTAGAATAGTAAACTATTCAGCCACAATATATAGAGTACAAGACATAAGCAAACCCTAATGGACCCAACCTACAAACCGGGCTTGGGCCTAATCCATCTAATATAATTCTCTTTACCAAAAAAAAAACGAGAAGTATCTGCATTAAGTTAAGTTATTGAGCAAGTATTTTTCAAAGGTGGTGTCACACCCCGACAATGG
>BQNB010184760.1:0-12280 GCA_026074375.1 Tanacetum coccineum
TCTTCACTCCATCTCATTACTTCGTCACGAACCATCCCTCGTCCATAATGCAAAAAAGTTCTCGATAGGCTTGACATGCATCAATGTCGGTTTTGGAGTGCTCGTATTCTTTAATGGCAACATACTCATCATCATCATCGAATGAGTATTTCATCATTTTGAATCTTCTAATTTTGCAGATTGATGGATTATGATATTCCTTCATATTGTCTTGAATATTACCGACGTTGTTTGATCCATAATCCCTACCAAAGATACGGTTAATATCATGATAAGGGTCATAATCCTTTTTAGTTTTGGTATTTGCAAATGGTCCCTTGCCGTGATTTTCCCATCGAGTGAATGGGGCTTTTCATGAGCATTTACCTTTCACCAACATTCTTCTAGTTTTACTAATACATCATAATCTAGTTTATGAAAGTTCTCAAAACCATTTTTCAACCATTCGCAGAATTTCATTACTCCGGGAGTTGCATCCCCTCATGATTCTTCAATTCTGTCCTTATGCGTTAAAGCTTCTTCTTTTAGCTTTCCATTAGTCAACTCATCATACCATTTGTGATCCTAAAAATAAGTCATACATCCGACTTAAACCATCCCGAGTAGTTCTCCACTGTTACAAAACCCATCAATATTTGAACTACACGTAGGCCATTTAGTCATTCCATTCTTAAAATAATATGGTTTAAAAATATTATCACACAGTTGATATGGTACCCTTTTTCTGACCATGGTTTCTGAAGTTCCCCTGTCATATTATTATTCAACTCATACTCCTCGTAAGTCTTGATTTCTTAGATTTCAAAAGTAAACAGATTCGTGTTGATTTTAAGGAGATAGTTGTATTCATTGAATGCTTTACACAAGGGTGTCTCGTAGTCAAATAAGTTGTCTTCGATCTTAAAGAATTCAGCAATATCATCGGGGTCATCATCTTCATCAGTTTCCATTTCTTCATGGTCATCATAAAGTTGGTAGAATTTTTTAATGAACTTTTCTACCAAATTTTCTCAAGTAGTAACTAAGCCGATACAATCCTTTTTAAACCATTCACTTGCGACACCTGCGAGTGAGATAGGGAAGACACTAAGCCTTAATCGATCCTGACTCGGCCCTTTTATTTTGAGTGGCCCAACTACATTGAGAAAATTGTCAATGGGTTTAAACGCGTTTTCTCCAATTATCCCATTGAAAGTATTATCGCGTATTTTCACCAAAAACATTCCTTGTATTTCAAGAAAACTCTTCTCGACCATTCTTCCTTTATTATCATCAGCTAGGAAGTTCTTTCGGGTAACGGGAATATATTCATTTGATTCCACCATCGTGATTTCTTTCTTCGTCAAACGGTTTCCTGAGAACAAGAACAAACAATCAGTAGGATGTGCCCTTAGGGGAGAGAATACAGAAAACATGATATCGAATACGAAAAACTAGTTATGTTACTGTATCAGATGCTCAATACGCCGTATTCAATGGATCCGAATACGCCGTAATAATCTTTTGAACGAATACGTTGTATTGGATAAGAAAGTTGGATAAATCGTATCCAATGGAAGTGGATACGCCGTATCAGGTTATTGACCAGAACAGTGTATTTAGAAAACATTTAAACTAGCGAACAACTAAACTAATAAACAATTAAACAAACAAATATACAAGCGAATATACAGAATTATACACTACTCTATATTACACTAATCCTAAAGGTTAGATTAATCTAATGTTAAAAAACCAAAGTATCAAATAAAAATCAAGATTAAATTTTCACTCCCTGACAGCGGCGCCAAAAACTTAATGTGTTGTTGTGTGGTTATAACTTATGTTTCAAGTTTTAAATTTATATATTTTGCCGAATTTACCAAAAATAACACTTTAAATGGCAGTGTACCCGGTCGATGGGAGTTTTATGGTAAGTAGGGTGTCGATCACTAAAAGCAAGAAACAATCTTTTAATTTATTAATATTTTGGTTATCTAAACTAAGTTAATTCTATTCTATGTTAAACCTATGTTAATCCTAAATCTAACGAATAAGGGGGGTTTCAGCCTGAGAGACTGGCACGGGTTTTATGGTGACTAAAATCAACTTAAGACACTAAAACATACGCAAGCAAATTAACAGAAGAAAAAAGAGCGGTCTAGCCAAATATAAGAAAACTGTATTAACCATTATTAATCCAATTAGAACTTTGGTTTGTTTATTTAGTGCAATGATTACTTATCTTGAGGCGGCATATCATTCTTAAGACTTAGGCGGTACTTCTTTTCTAAGACCTAGATACGAAGAATTCTATCACAATTAAACGTATCCGCATAAAACATCCTTATTTGCTGATTATAATCTATCTTAGGGATTAAAGCAATGGTGATCTTGTTAAACCCTAGCTCATAAAGACTTTACCCACTTACTGCTTAAAGGCAATTCATACACTAGTAGTCCACTAACCAATCTTTACCAATTAATTAAAAACGTACTCGTTGATCCCAAGGGTCACCTAACGGTCCAACTAAGCTCGCAATCTAAAGGCAAAGATAGGTTATTATTCGTGATCATATTGGTCTAGATGTATAAATCAATATATAGAGAGTCTTCCCGGCATCTAGATTACTTGGTCTGTATCACTAGATCTAGTTGAATGATAGGTCACATACAAAAGCACGTAAACAAGTATAAACTGATAAACATAAACAAGCAATTAACGATAAATTAAGCAATCGAGATAAACAAACCAAACATTCAGATCTTCATAATAATGGATAATACCCAAAGGCATTAGCTTTCAAACGTCATAATCAATACAAAAGTAATAATTTAGCCAAGGAAAACTAACTGAGTTAACGAATGATACCAAAAACTGAACGATTACAAGAGTATAGGAGATTACAAGTTGTTTCCTATGGAATTAAGTACGTTACAAGACCTCATCTGCTCTTCTTCTCTTCTGAAAATCGAATTTTATGGTTTAGGTATCGAAAATATAATTTAGCACACTAAAAACCCGTTTTTAGGTTTTCTATTAAGGTCTGGAATTAGGTCAATATGGCGTATCAAAAGGCTTCGATACGGCGTATTGGGGGTTTCTTGGAGTAAGGACTACGTTTGATATCTTCCAGAATATTTTATTTTCATAACTTGAATACGATGTATTGGTCTTCTCTGGATACGGCGTATTAGATCTTGTTCCTTTGTGGTCTTTAGTGAAGTGCAGGCACAGATACGCCGTATCTTCCTTGATAGATACGGCGTATTGGATGTCAGAATAGTAATCTTCAAATGTCTGCGTTTAAGCTCCATAATGCGTGCCTTTTTGATAACCTTCACCAAGTACTCCATAAGTATTGAAATTCTCAAATACAAACGACTAAGTAACAATTCTTTGCAATAATTAAACTAAATAGGTTATTTACATGGGATAAATGATGTTATAAAAGTAACGTTATTTGATGTCATCAGATGCACTACTCCTTGCTAGCTATCTAATTCTCCCTATTGCTTTGTCACACTTGAGATGTAATGTGTAAGTATTTCCTAGGTCATAAACGGATTACACGAACCCGTCGTCTATGTAATATTCTGTTAGGGCAACACACCATAAGGAGTATGGGAAGGACTATTTACAAGCCCTTAAAAGTACATTACTATAATTGAAATAACTCAATAGGGGATCCAACGCATATAAGGAGGATAAGGTAGTATGAAGACAGATAACGATGGATACCTTTTTCTAGACACACTCGCGTTTCCCTAGACATGTCAACAGCGATACAGACAAAAGCTGGTTTTCTAAAGCCTAACGCACATATCCATCAGCAAGAAGCAAAAGGAAACAAGAATTATAAACTATAATCAATTATACTTATTGAATCTGTCACAAACAACAAGATCTAATCAACTAATGACAAGTTTCATGCATACCTAAATAAATACTAGATGAATTATCCAAGCATACTCAAATCATAATCAACAAAAGGAATTGAAGACATGAATTAAGATATAATTGATAGTCAAAATATTACAAGATGTTTATGGAATGAATTAGGTCTTCTAAGTTGCTGGAAAAACACCTACCCAAATCCTAGAATCAGACTTAGGGTTGAGGGCTTGATAAAAACGAAGTTACGAGGCTATATTTATAGGAAAACCCTAGATCGGCAATCCTGACGCCGTCGCCAAAAATCCCGACACCGGCGCAGCGTCATTTTGCGTGTAGTTGTAGATTTTCTCACTGTGATCGCGTGGGCTATTGAATCGTCGAAATCCGATCTCGTATGAAGGAGTTATGACCAAAACAATATCCGGTACTTCGCTCGCAAGTGAAATGATCTTCTCAATCTCGTGACACAAAATCTTTAGGATGTAAAGTGATGGGTTTAATGAAGTATGATGTTGGACTATGGTTTCTTTAGGCCTACCACTGTTTTACGCGTCACCAGATACTCTGACGCTGTCACTTATATAAACGTCCCGCGAAGCCCGATGTTGTACGAGAACCGATGCACCTGTACCCCGTCCCCGCAAAACGAGTCTGAAGTGGAATTCGCCGTCGCTTGAAAAACGCGACGACGTCTCCACACTCTGTATGCACAACTTCTTTAAGGATTTGGTGTAGAGTCATAGTCTTGTCCGTTTCTTCTCCAAATGAGCCCAAGTCACATGTATTTCCTCCAAAAGCCATCCAAGTGCTAAAAACCTGAAAACAAACGATTAAGCACATAATCTGGGCATATTTATATGATTTAGGAGGTTAAATGACCCTGAAATAGTGAATAAAATGACACCTCATCAAATACCCCTACACTTGGGATTTGCTTTACTCAAGCAAATGGGCTTTTCTACCTAGAAAATAGCAATATTATGGTCATATAACCTACTCTTTAAATGCATTTTACAACACAGCCTTCTAGACCTCATAATTAAAAAGCATATAAAAGTATATACTAATGACCCTCACATAAGTATTTTGATTCTCTCTTTCATTCCGAGTGGTATAATAAATTGTAAGACACTATGGGAAACGGGAAAATTAAAACCACATCATTACATACAGAGCAATATAAATTACCCAGAGACTTGGTAAAATAATGAAACCTCCACTCTAGCGCAAGTATTATTCATTACCTGACTAAAGTAGGTCTTATAAAAGTATGTGGGGTGGTAGGTGAAAATAACATAAATGGAACGGAATCGGATGGATACAATTGAGAGTACCTTTGGGTGAGATTTGGGGTGGAATGTTACTAATTATTTAACGAATACACGTTGGTTGGTTGCAAAGCCAAAGACTCGGACTAAATGAACAAACACTACAAAAACTCAACACCAATCTCTTTTCTTTTTCTTTTCATTGGACTCAATATAGAACGATAGACTTAAGCAAATGGTATCACGTACAATTTTATCACTTTTTTATATACATTTTTTTCGTAACACTTTCTGACCTAGCCATTGCTTGTAAACATCAATAATAACATCATGGGGGTTCTTTAGATACACCTCTATCACTTGAACATTTACATACTCGATATATTCACAATCTAACAAATGACCCGATTTTGAGGAGGAATCAAAATAAACATGAAGCTTATAGAGGCGTTCTATTGGGGGTTAATAAATTACTTCTATTCTTCTCCAATTCTTCATAATAAAATACACCATGAATCCTAGACCGTTCCAAAATAATATTTACAAGGATAAGGAGCTGAGCAACCTTGTAACTCCACATAATTAACCTTGGGTTAAAACAATGAAGATGTACTACAAGCGAGTACATACAAGGAAGGGCCTAAGGGTGAGTTGGGTGTAAACAACTGGTATAAGTGGGTGAAAATGCTTCTTCATAATAGTCTTGCTTAAACCAGAAATTATAAACCATGAAAAAAGATACGGCTCGGAGGGTTGTACTAGGGAGTTATCCTGCATTAAAAATAAAGTGCATGGCAGGGTGTTTGGATAGTAAATATGATCGCGGTGACCATCATAACAATTACATGTTTAAAACATGGTAAAAATCCAAGTGCAATCTATTAGTAAATCCTAATACTAACTATGGGCGGTCCACGAGATGCATCACGAAAACAAGTTACTACTGAATTTTGAATATACTATCGGTACTACACAATATCAATTTAATACGATATCAATGCTCTAGAAAAATGGACAAAGACCAAACGTACACATATGGTAAACGACAAAGAAAAGACAGCATATGACAGCATTCGAACATTTAACTCGGGAAATCTAAAGTAAAAACTATCTTGGGTATCAATAATATGATACCTCGAATTCCTAAAGAACTCAAGGTGAACCTCACATTTTTGGCGTGGATAATGCTGAGGTTTATTGTGTATAATCAAACACATTCCTATCCATAGACGCTTAAATACACGTTTACGTCGGTAGTGTCATAAAAAAAAAATTAGTCAAATTATTGTTTATTGATGCAAAGCTTTTGAAAAATTACCCATAATTTTAAAGGACAAAGCAAAAGGCAATTGAAGGAATATTTCTAACTTCTTTTCCCCCTAACTTAATTTGAACATTGTCACCTAATGTTCATAGAAGTAACCGTAAAAACAAGAAAAGAAAAAGAAAAAAAAAAAAAAAAAACCTAGTATAAAAAACTAGTTACACACGAGACATGGAGTTGTAGGTCACTATTTCCCATGGGTTTTGCATCAAATAATGGAGAAGAAACATGCGATAACTGGTTAAATCGTCCTCCAAGAATCGTCTAATGAAACTTTCTAAGAACTTTCAAGCTTCACCTCATCAAATATCACCTGTAATCAAAGACAAAGACAACTACACCAAGCGTAAAATCTACGGGTGAATGATAAATACAACCTCATTAACTAGGTTTAGACTCTATGAAAGCAATAAAGATAGGATGATTGTGTTAACGTAATCGTGGTTTTCTGCAGGTTTTTAGAAAAATTACAAATTCCAGAAATTATACAAGATTAATTTCTCAAAAATTAATTAAAAATTGAATTTTCCTGTAGCAAACCTGACGACGCCTTCAAGATTAATCCTGACGCCGTCTCCAGGGTCTATAAAGAAGAATTTTTTTTATTTTCTTCAAAAATTCCTGCACGCAAGTTCCCATTAGCTATTTCCTGCAAAATTTATTGCAAAACCCATAAAAATAGTTAACACAATCATATGACTCAAAACAAACACATAAGACACACAAGTCACACAAGACACACCTAATATGCAAGAAAATAATAGATTGGGTAGCCTCCCAATAAGCGCTTGTTTTTGTTCGAGTCACGAGCCTGACTCTACGCTTATTCGACGTGCAAAAGGTGGGTCTCCCTACACTTAAGGTCAAGTGCGGGTGATAGTAGCGATACATACCATTTCAATGGAGGTATGCCACGTGGAGTGAAGGCAGTGTGTGAATGGTCAAGGGTTTTGCTATCTTCATCCTAAAACTACCCGGACTATATGGGTTGATGGGTGGGTCGGTTCCTCTTTTGTCTCTTAGATTTACATCTACAGGTGAAAAATTAGGTAAAAGTTGAGGCTCCGGTTCATCAACACTAGGAAATCCCTTAGAACTAAGAAAGAGGTCATGAGTATTAGTATTTAGGCCTAGATCCTCTAGTTTCATGTGGTCCAAAGGTTCTACCTCCATTGGGATTTCTATAGTCTCTTCTACTTCTTCCAGTGAGTCCGGCGTATTAGACCACAAAGATGGGAGGATGCTTGTGAGGTAATTGTGGGCTTGGATTTTTCGCCTTATCCTCCATCGTATCTAGATCACCTATGGGCTCATCATCTAACCATGCCATGCACTTAGGCATATTAACCATAATTATCTCACATTCTAAATCCTCGTTATATGTTCTCTTAGGTTGTGACTTAGGCAATTATATCATGTCATCTAACTTACTGGTCATTGCTATGGAGCTCTTTCCTTTCTCAAAGTTTGATCAATTGATCAACTTTTCCAAGGGTCTCACCAATAAAAGTTGACCTAGACCAGAAGGTTGTTCATGTCACTAATACCTCCTAAAGGTGAAGCTTAATCTGGTTCTTCTTTATTTTTTACTAGTGTGAGGCATTTTGTGTGCGAGGATATTCAACGTTGCCATAATTCAGCATCTTTTATAACACTTCCTTAAGATTCTCTAATATCGCTTTATAATCTTCTGGATAATTTTCATCAATAATTATGCTTATGAAGTCACTCAAATTCGTTCTTTCCGTTAACGACTCAAGTGTAGATTTAGCATCCAACAAGGTGGGAAGACATTTTTACGAACAAATACACAAAAGAATTAGATACAGACTACGAGAAGCTAATTGACACGAAATAAAATTTCTCACTGATAGATCTGTGAGTAGACCTAAGCTAGATTGAATCAGAAACCTACGCTATTCCCCGGCAGCGGCGCAAAAACATGATGCGGAGTTCGTAAGACTTCACAGGAAGTTTTACAATCCCCTAGGCAGTGTACCTATCGTAGCATGTATAAAACTCGGGGGTTGTTATCGTTCTCTAGGGGAATAGCACGAAGGCCGGATCGAATGTTCACTAAGGTCTAAGGGTTGAAGGAAGATTATTTTTGTGTTTTTATATTTTATGAAAGCAAGTAAATCTCGGGTTTGAAGGTTGGTTTGTTTTAATCTAATTAACTACTAATTCTAATCTAATGGCAAGAACAATTATACAACGAAGCGTATTCACTTGGGATGCACTACTCCTTGCTAGCTATCCAATTCTACCTATTGCTTTGTCACACTTGAGATGTAATGTGTAAGTATTTCCTAGGTCATGAACGGATTACACGAACCCGCCGTCTATGTAATATTCCGTTAGGGCAACACACAAGTAAGGTAGTATGAAGACTATTACAAGGCCCCTAAGAGTACATTACATGCATTTGAAATATCTTAAGAGGGATCAACCATATAAGGGATAAGGTAGTATGAAGACTGTTACCGATGGTATCCTTTCTACACACTCGCGTTTCCCTAGACATGTCAACAGCGATACAGACAAAAGCTGGTTTTCTAAAGCCTAACGCACATATCCATCAACAAGAAGCAAAGGAAACAAGAATTATAAACTATAATCAATTATACTCATTGAATCTATCACAAACAACAAGATCTAATCAACTAATGACAAGTTTCATGCATACCTAAATAAATACTAGATGAATTATCCAAGCATACTCAAATCATAATCAACAAAAGGAATTGAAGACATGAATTAAGATATAATTGATAATCAAACTATTACAAGATGTTTATGGAATGAATTAGTTCTTCTAAGTTGCTAGAAAAACACCTACCCAAACCCTAGAATCAGACTTAGGGTTGGGGGCTTGATAAAAATGAAGTTACGAGGCTATATTTATAGGAAAACCCTAGATTGGCAATGCTGACGCCGTCGCCAAAAATCCCAACGCCGGCGCAACGTCATTTTGCGTGTAGTTGTAGATTTTCTCACTGTGATCGTGTGGGCTATTGAATCGTCGAAATCCGATCTCGTATTAAGGAGTTATGACCAAAACAATATCTGGTACTTCGCTCGCAAGTGAAATGATCTTCTCAATCTCGTGACACAAAATCTTCTATGGTTTCGTTAGGCCGGCCATGTTTTGATGCCATCACCAGATCTTTGACGCTGTTACTTCAAACGTCCCAACGTCGTCGCTTGAAAAACGCGATGCCGTCTCCACACTCTGTATGCACAACTTCTTCAAGGATTTGGTGTAGAGTCATAGTCTTGTCCGTTTCTTCTCCAGATGAGCCCAAGTCACATGTATTTACTCCAAAAGTCATCCAAGTGCTAAAAACCTGAAAACAAATGATTAAGCACATAATCTGGGCATATTTGTATGATTTAGGAGGTTAAATGACCCTGAAATAGTGTATAAAATGGCACCTCATCAAATACCCCTACACTTGGGATTTGCTTTACTCAAGCAAATGGGCTTTTCTACCTAGAAAATAGCAATATTATGGTCATATAACCTACTCTTTAAATGCATTTTACAACACAACCTTCTAGACCTCGTAATTAAAAGCACGAAAAGTATATACTAGCACCTCACATAAGTGTTTGGATTCTCTCTTTCATTCGGGTGTATATTAAATTATAACAACTATGGGAAACGGAAAATTAACCACTCATTACCTGTCATAGCATATAAATTACCAGAGACTTGGTAAAGAATGAAACCTCCACCACTAGGCGCAAGTATTATTCATTACTGTCAAGCTTATCATGGGTATTGGGTAGCTAATTGTTGTGTTTGGATCTTAGTTATTTTGGATAACAATAACATTAACGGAAATGGAAATGGATAGGATACGTTTGGGGAGTGACATTTAGGTGAATTTGGAGTGGAAAGGTTAGCTAATTATTTATATGAATACACGTTGGTTTAGGTGCTAAGCCAAGAACTCGGACAAGATATACAAACTCTACATGAATCTCTTTCTTTTTCTTTTCTTGACTCTAATATAAACATAAACATAAGCAAATGGCAACCCGTACATTTTTTTACTCTTTTTTTATATACAATTTTTTTGTATACTTTTGCCCTGCCATTGCTTAAACATATAATACATCATGGGGGTTTATAGATACACCCCTATACTTGAACATTTACATACTCGAGTATTTACAATCTAACTAATGATCCGATTTGAGGTGGATCAAAATAACATGGAGCTTATTGAGCTCTATTAGGGGTAATAAATTACTTATTCTTTAATTCTTCATAAGATGAATACTACCATGAATCCTAATTGTTCCAAAACAGTATTTACAAGGATAAGGAATTAGCAACCGTGTACTCAATAATTAACTTGGGTTAAAACAATAATGTACTTAAAGCGAGTACATACAAGGTAGGCTAAGGCGATTTGGGTATAACGATTGGTTTAAGGGTTGACAATGCTCTTCATTAATAGTGTGGCTTAACCAGAAAATTACAAGAATCGTGAAAAAGGATAGGCTTGGAGGGTTGTACTAAGGGTATCATGCACTAAAAATGAGTGCATGGCAAGGGTGTGGGATAGTTATATGATTGGTGTGACCATCATAACAGTTACAGGTTTAAAACATGGGTGAATCCTAGTGCCTCTTATCTAGCAAATCCTAATACTTACTATGCGGTCTCGGGATGCATCACAAAAACAAGTTATAGAATTTAATATACTACTGGTACACTCATATAATTTAATACCGATATCAATGCTCTAGAAAAGGGGACAAAGACCATACGTACACATCTGTAACGACGGAATAAACACATATGACTGCATTCGAACCTTAACTCGAGAAAGCTAAAGGTATAAACTATCTTGGGTATCAATAATGGATACCCGAATTCCTAAAGATCTAAAGGCGAACCTTACATTTTTTGGGTGGAATTTTGAGGGTTTTTGTGCTAGTCATACACATTCCTATTCATGAGACGCTATTAATACTCGGTTTTCATCGGTATGTGTCATAAAAAAATTTAAATTTTGGTCAAACTTACCTTTTTATGCTATGTTTCGATATATTACCCATCATTTTAAGGAACATGCAAATGGCAAATGATGGAATAGTTTATAAGGCTTATTTCCCCCCTACACTTAAGTTGAACATTGTCCCTAATGTTCTTAAAAGTACCCGTAAAATGAATAAAGGGAAAAGAAAACAAGTAAAAGAAACTAGTACTCCCTTGGTTTACTCAATAATAGAGAAGAAACATGCGATAACTGGTTAAATCGTCCTCCAAGAATCATAAAATGAAACTTCCTAAGAACTTCCAAGCTTCTTCTTATCCAATATAACCTGTATTCAAAGACAAAGACAACTACACCAAGCATAAAATCGGTGGGATATATATATATATACAATGAGAATTTATGATTTTGACTCTATGAAAGCAGTAAAGATAGAATGAGAGTAATGATGTAATCATAGGTTTATGTAGGTTTATAAAAGAATTACAAATTTTAAATGTTGTGCAAACTATTTTTCGAAAATACTTAAAAAGTTTCAAATTTTCCTGTAGTTGGGCTCACAACACCGTCAGGAGTAATCCTGACACCGTCTCCAGGCTCTAAGAGAAATTTTCTTTTTGTTTTCTTTGAAAAACTTCCTGCACTTGATTATATCAGTTATTTCCTATATAAAATTGTTGCATGAAACCTGGGATTAGTATGACTCAAAACTTAACGTGAATTAATCTAAACAATTTATTAATTATGTTTGAATTGGTTCTTAAAAACCGGATATTTCCCTTACACTTATTTTGTTGCA
>BQNB010184761.1:0-12280 GCA_026074375.1 Tanacetum coccineum
ATTTTATTTTGTGAATTCTTAACCAATCCTTGGCTAAGGGTATTTGGTTAATTGTTTGCCTATATATTATATATATATAATATTGACGAATCACAACGCATGCAATAATTATATAAAAGTGGGTAAAACAGATGGGATAAATGATATACTAAAGTGACGTTATTTGATGTCATCAAATACCCCCCACTTGAATCCTACTTGTCCTCAAGTAGACTTTAGAAAAGTTTTAGTTTATGAAAATGTATCCCAATCGAAGTTAAGGATTTTCTAGTTAAGCATCTTTTTTGTCATAATCACCTGTACATAACCAAGCTCCTCACGAAATATGGAAATGAAAACACTCAGATCACTCAACTAATCTAGGGTGCAACATTTAATTGGTACGCTTAATTGCTCGATCGTGATTAGTTTTCTATCATAAGCTTGGCAAGGATACACATCTCCACCGCTAAATCTAAAGAGAAATAAGTCAAAAGATAAATTGGGTTAAGAAGGCTTAGGGTTGATCATTTAAAAAATCTTTCACCATAAGTACCACACCAACAAGGTAGCTGCATTGTACATACACGGCTGTAACGACTGAATAGACATATACAATCCGATCACATCCCTGTTCGTGTTTAACCAGCGGTTAGGATGAAGAACGATATAGGGTAGGGAGCTTCTAGCTTTCACCAAAAGTCATCATCCAACAAGGCAGCTGAGACACGCATACATGGCCGTAATGACAGAATAAACATGCATGCTCGTACAAGTCCTTGTTTGAGTAGATCTTAAGGTTAGTTGCTAGGAAAGGTAAGTAAAATGGGTGTTAAACAAAATTTATGAAACAAATAGATTAAGCCAACAAATAAGGTACGGTTTCTTATTGGGATTAAAAGACTTTATGATCTTAGAGTTACTGCTGCTAAGCATAAATTAGTGTTGTTAGTAATCTTAAGGAAAAATATGCTAAGTAGTTAGTACTGCTAGTGTAACTTAGTTACTATTGCTAGCGTAACTTAGTACTGCTAGTGTATATTAGTACTGCTAGTTACTACTGCTAGTATATGTTTGTACTACTAGAGTAAAGTTAGTACTGTTGGAGAAGATTAAAGAAAATATTCTAAGTAGTTACTACTGCTTGTTAAGAGTTAATGCTGCTGGTACAAAGTTACAACTGTTGAAAGATTACAACTGCTGAAAGGATAAAAACTACTCAAAAAAGATAAAGATTGCTAAAAGATCACGATTACTTAGTTGATAAGGATTATTATTTATATAATAGATCTTTAAGAATATTCTAAGTTTTTGTAATATATTGTAAATCAACTAGGACTCCTTGGTGTATAAAAGGAGGTCCTAGGGTATAGAGTTCTATGTATCAAAAAAAAATCATTCATAGAGTTTTAATCTTTTGTTTTGATATCATTATAGCTTCAAGGTTTTGTAACCCTAATACTAGTTAGAGTATTCGTATTAATATTGAAGCTTTGTTTGTTAATCTGTGTAATCATTAGAATTACTATTCTATTGCATATTCTTCTTATTGATCAAAGATTAGATTCCGCATAATCTTTGATATATTTTACAAAGTTTCTACCATAGTTGTGTTGGATTTATCTAGCATAACTAAACCTTACACAAGCTAAGGAATTCAAGATCTATTCAAGTGGGATCAACACTATCTCACCTCAACTTCAAAACCATAAACAACCTTTCAAATTATAACCTTGTCTCTGGACTTCCCTCTCTGACTTTCTCAAAAGATAAAAACTGCTCAGCCTGTGAGAAAGGGAAGCACCACAGAGCAACATTCAAAACCAAGAGGTCATTTTCCATCAACAAGTGTTTACATCTCCTTCATATGGATTTATTTGGACCTGTTAAACCTCAAACCATCAGCCACAACAAATATACCCTGGTCATTATAGATGAGTACTCAAGGTACACATAGGTATTTTGACTTAAGAAAAAGAGTGATGCAGCTGATTGCATCATGTCTTTTATTAGACAGATGGAAAACCTCAATGATACTAAAGTGAAGTAGCTGAGAAGTGACAATGAAACAGAATTCAAAAATCACACTTTAGAAGCATTTTGTGCTGAAAAAGGTATTTCACAAAACTTCTCTTCACCATGTACTCCTAAACAAAATGGTATAGTTGAAAGAAGAAACTGAACCCTAATTGAAGCTGCAAGGACTATGCTTAATATTGCCTCTCTCCCTAAACAGTTTTGGGGAGAAGCTATCAATGCTGCATGCTACACTCAAAACAGATCCATTATTGTGAAAAGACATAGGAAAACAACCTATGAGGTGTTCAGAGGAAGCGCACCAGATATCAGCTATTTTCATGTTTTTGGCTGTCCTGTGCACATTCACAATCACATAGATCACTTGGGAAAATTTGATGAAAAGGCAGATGATGGATTATTTCTTGGGTACTCCTTAGTGGCAAAAGCATTCAGAGTTTTTAACATCAGGAGACAAGAAATAGAAGAAACCTTTCATGTCACTTTCAGTGAAGACGATGAGGCAATTTCGCAAACGAGCACTGAAGGTGATGCTATCAACTTCAATGAAGTCAACTCCTTCCCTGATGATGAATTTCGTAAACCAAGAAACTCAAATACTCTATGTAATGCAAACATTGAATATTTTCCTTATGTACCTGTTTTTTATCGCCTTTCCATAAATAATCAGGTCTCACCAGAACCAGTTATCATATCTTTACCTCTGGTTCCCTCTATACCAGAGGATTCATCAATCCCTTATATTGAAGATGTGGTCTCAACTCTGGATGAGACTGTTCATCCTGAATCAGCTGCTGTTTCTGAATCAACTGAGTTACAAGAAGATGACAAAGATGAAACACCAATCGATATTCAGCCCGTGCTTCAGATCAACTCACCTTTAGCAGATGTCATCCTGCAACCCCCTGTTCTACAAGACAGATGGTCTAGAGAAAATCACATTAAACTTGTTAACATCATTGGTGAACCTCTTGCTGGTATCACAACCAGAAGTAGGATCAGAGACTCAGATGCTGCCTCAGCTTCTGAATGTCTCTATGTTAACTTTCTCTCAGAAATTGAACCCAAAAAGCTCATTGAAGCTCTAGAAGAAGAATGATGGATTCTTGCCATGACAGAGGAGCTGAATCAATTTGAAAGAAATAAGGTGTGGACTCTAATTCCTAAGCGTTATGGTAAAACCATTATTGGGCTTAAATGGGTGTTCAGAAACAAGATGGATGAAGAAGGGGTGGTGACTAAGAACAAGGCCAGACTTGTTGCTAAAGGGTACAGACAAGAAGAAGGTATAGATTATGATGAAACATTTGCACCAGTTGCAAGACTTGAAGCCATCAGAATCTTTCTTGCCTATGCATCATATATGGAGTTACAGTGTATCAGATGGATGTGAAAAGTACATTTCTGAATGGGAAAATATCATAGGAAGTTTATGTGGAACAGCCTCCTGGGTTTGAAAGCAGTGAGTTTCCAAACCACGTTTGCAAACTAAACAAAGCTCTGTATGGGCTGAAACAAGCTCCTAGAGCCTGGTATGAAACTCTCTCAAAATTCCTAACTCAACCTAAGTTTTATTAGAGGTACCATTGACAACACTCTGTTTACTTATAAAACTCAAAGTGATGTCATTATAGTACATACACATGTGGATGATATCATTTTTAGGTCAACAAGTGTCAAACTTAGTAAACAATTTGCTAAATTAATGACCACAAAGTATGAAATAAGTATGATGGGTGAACTAACTGATTTTCTAGGGTTTCAAATTAAACAAGATTCCAGAGGAATCTCTATTTATCAAGAGAAATATGTTAAAGATTTACTCTTGAAATATGATCTAGCTGAGTGAAATGTCTTATGCTTCCCCCAAACAACTTAGGGCCTTATGAATCACATGTCTCTGTTAATGAGACACAACTTAGAGGCATGATAGGGTCACTGATGTATCTGACAACTAGCAGATCATATATTCAATTTTCCACATGTCTCTGTGCTAGGTACCAAACTAACCCAAAGGAATCCCATCTTGTGGCTGTGAAAAGAATTTTCAGGTATCTTAAAGGTACACCAAATTTGGGCCTCTGGTATCCAAAAGGATCAGGCTTTGATCTCGAAGCATACTAGGGATGAGCGCGGTGCCATTTTGGTTCCGTACCGGCATCGTTTTCGGGGTACCGTATTATTTCCCGACCCAAATATGTGGTCCCGATACCGGAACCGAAGGGTATACCGGTACCGGTTCTGGGTAATTCGGTACTAATCGGGACGAGTACCATTTAGCATACAGTGACACATTATGTACATTAACAAACAAAGAAAAAGGTACTATACGATTGAACAATTTGAAATAAGGATCAGATTCTTTCCATAGAAAACGAATAAACAATTAGTATCTTAGTTTTTAAAGGACCAGGCACTACATACATATACATTTTCTCAAATTACTTTTTGTGTAGAGAGATTTCAAAATGACTAGTTAAATATATACGACTACTTCATGCATATATTGTCATAGTATATCTGATTTTCCTAACATATACTATTCTACTTTCTAATGTTACATGTACATCATGCATTAGGTACCTATACAAATGTTCTTGTCCAAAAAGTCTTCTGTTTATGTACTGATTCAATTGTAATTAGTACTCAGCTATGTGATTTTAGCCTTTATAACAGCAAGAAGCAGAATATCAGATAAGCAATCAGTTTCACTTGTGATCTATGTTGATTTAGCTTTGATCCCTAAAGAGAATAGGTGATGGATAAAACATGAAAGAGGACGTTGTTTTTACTTTTTAGGGACAAAATCTACGAGACCAATTCATTAATCTTAAGCAATGTCGGTGAGACTAATTAAGTAATTATCAGCAAATCGCAGAGATGACTATGTAATCTAACAGTTCTAACCTAGAGAAGAAGGTATATCATATCTAGAATAGCGAATTATGAAAGGGAACGTTATACGATCAAAACATCAGCTTCAGGGTATTTTTTCTCCACTGTTTTGGTTGTCCATTATTCTGGTTCGAAAGCAACATAAAAGACTATAACAGCGGACACAAGGAATAGTATCCGTTTTAACAGTTTGGATGCAACTAGTTTGACTGCAACTAGTTTGGAGCAGAAAGAAGTTTGGATGCTTAGTATACCCATATCATTGTGTGTATACCATTATGTCATCACAATATAATCTATCTGGTAATGTAATGAACCACAACAACATTCAGCAAAACTAGCAAAGTTTCTTCAAAATCTTTTAAATTTGAAAAAAAAAATTCCAGTTTGACCCATTTTCTGTGACAGTAGGAAACATGGCTATTTCCGAGAAATTTGAAACCACAACGTGTCAAAAAAGGCCAACAATAACTAAAGAAAAATATCTTTAACATAATTGTAACTTACAAATGTTGCAAAACTTGCAAATTACATCAAAGTCATATGAAATCATTCAAAATAAACAAACTAAACAATGTTGAAAATTGCACTCAATCTTCCGCGCATTCTTTCCCTTTTTCTCTACCATTTTGCTTGTTAATTCCATCTTCAATCTCTACACATTAAAAACAAATGCATCATAACCATGACTAAAATATTTCATATGGTCCTTTTTAACTCTATGACAAAAGCATCATACTTCTTATAAGACCAATAGTAAAAAAAGTCCAAACATAGGAGATAATAGGACTTGTTCCAGATGCATCATGTGTTATCCAAGATGAAACTCAACATCTATAAGTCTTGTTCTAGGGGGTTGACTAGCAGTAACAAACTAAACTAGTAGTGCTTTTTTTAACATGAGACCAGTAGTCAATACTACTGAGAATTGTTATTCCAAAACTACCAAACAAGCTATAAGTTAATTAATTACCAGCAGTGCTTCTTTTTTTTAACATCAGACTAGTAGTCAATACTACTGAGAATTGTTATTCCAAACCAAACAAGCTAAGTTAATTACCAGTAGTGCTTTTTTTTAACATCAGACCCGTAGTACTGACTGCTGAGAATTGTTATAAAAATTAATTCAAAAAGTATAGTAAATTACCTTTTTTCATTTGAGATACGATTGGAAATCTTGGTGCATTTAATTTCCACCATTAAAGAATGTCAAAGTCTCTTGTATACCTAATTTGTGGCTCATTTAGATACCTAGTTAACTCGCTTTCTGATTCAATTGAACCGGATTCTTCCAAATTCAAGAAATCACACACAAAGTCATTATCACCTCCGTATGCTTTACTAGATTCTTGATTACTAGATTCGTGATTCCTTGTTTGTTGAGAAGAACTTTTAGGCCTAACCGTATCAAACCTTGTTTTGTATGTTTTAAACAAGACTTCCATTCTTTGCACAACCTTTTTCACCATCTCACTTACCGTGTTGTTAAGAACATCATCGTCAATAGTATCTTCGTATCACATTTTATGCATAAGCATCGTTTTGAACCCATGTGAAACAAGACGTTGTTTCATAGTAGGGTCCAATATGGTGGCAAAATACATAAAGTCATTAAGCTTATAAACCTTCCCCCAATACTTGTTATATTTATCAACCATATCATGAACCATCACACAAAAATCAGGTTTAGTCTCCCATTGACGAAGATGTTTGTTTACATCCAAAATTTCTCCAAAAAAAGATGAGCTAATGGCTTTGAAGTGGATGAAATAAGTTCGGTTTTAGCTTTGAATTTATCTAGAAATTCAACAATTTCTTTACAAGCACCAAAATCCGAGTGTTCGGGCACTCTATCAAGATCACGATAGTAACAATCATCTACAAGTTCATACTTGAAAAACACATCCCTTAACTCAACGGCAATCTTTAACATATCATGCTTGGAATTCCATCAAGTAGGACACTCACCACACAAAAACCTATTTGATTCGAGGCTACTTTCTTTCATGCAAGCTTTAAACTTTTTTATTCTTTGTGTTGATTGCCTAATGTATCTAACCGCATTTGATAAACATTCCACATGATAATTCTTTACCTTTAAACCTTCTTGTACAATAAGGTTTAGAATGTGAGCCATACATCTAACATGAAAATGCTTCCCATCGTCATATAATCTAGCATTAGGCATCTTTTTAATAAAATAGCCAATTGCTTTATCATTGCTTGGTGCATTATCTACCGTCATGGTCATCACATTCTTAATACCCAACCAACAATACACTTTGAAATATCACCACTAATATCATCCGCCTTATGACTTTCAATGGGTATAAATTTTATGATGCGTTTATGCATATTCCAATCATCATCAATGAAATGGGCCGTGACGACCATATAGTTTGTTCTTTGACAACTACTTGTCCATGTATCGGTTGTCAAATGAATGGTAGTGGTTGGCTTTGCTAGATAAGCTAACAACTTACTTCTTTCATCTATGTAATACTTTGAAACGAGTCTAGATAACTTATGTCTAGATGGTAACTCAACCCTCCCATTACAAGCATGAGTATAATTAATAAACGCCTCATGTTCAACAAACTTAAACGGTATTTCACCAACCACAAACAATTCTATCAATGCTTTTTTAATCCTTCCTTCATCATGTTTCCAAGTTTGCAAAGTACTAGTACCTTAACCACTAGCATTTTTTAAAAATTCTAAGTGAGTTTGTTGTTGTTTTTGTTTTTTCGAGACATATAAAGGGTTCTTACGACATGGAAAATGTTTATGAAGACTAGAAGTACCATTTGAAGGTCCATCGGCTGCTAGAGTTTTCTTACAATACTTGCATAATGCCTTTCTTGTATTTGGATCATTCTTTATCCTAACCGAATCATAGTGTTCCCAAATCGCCGCCCTCTCCTTATTTGTTTTCTCATAAATCTCATATTCTTCTTCTTATTTGTTGTTTCTTTTCCTTTTGCTACTATTTGCTTTTGGAGCTTTTTTGACAACAACCTGAGGTTCACTTTTATAACCCGAATCCGAATCACCAACATTCAAAATTGGGGTCTCCTCAACAATGGTGTCATCATCCTATAAAAACACAATATAAATGAATTAGATTGATAATAACTAACATATACACAATGAATATACACATATGAACATATACAGAGTGTTAATATACACTTATACATAGTGTTAACATTTACAGAGTGTTAATGACTAGCATATACCTGGAACCAAATCGTTGGTTCAAAGCAAAAAAAACATAAAAAATCTTTCTACCAGGGATAAAGTGATAAACTATACACTTATACAATGGTCTCCTCAACAATAATATTTCATGTAATAAAAAAACATAAAAATCTATTTTTACCTCCATTTTCTTTTGTAACTTGCTGAATGATGCTGATTATTAAAGAAGATGATGATTATTAAAGATTGATGATTGGGATAATGAAAGATGATGTTACAGAGGTTTAGTTGTTATAAAAGGTTTTGAGAGGGTTTGATATCTGGATTTTTTTTGTTGTACAACGATAAAATGCATGAGAATCTGAATAAAATTAATGGGGTTATTTCAAAAAGGCAAACTTTTCGTATTCCGGTACCGATTTCGGGAATTCTTGTTCTGATCCCGCACTGAATTTTTATGGTACTGTTTTTTTCCCATCCTTTTCGTAGTACCGGTACCATACCGGGTATAAAAAATAGGTACCGGTACAGGTCGGTCGGTACTGGTACGGTTCCAGTATCGTACCATTTTTTCAGTGCTGCTGCTCATCCTTTAAGCATACTCAGACTCAGACTATACTGGATGTAACCTTGATAGAAAAAGTACCTCTGGAGGATGTCAGATACTTGGAGGAAATTTAGTATGTTGGAGTGCAAAAAAACAAAGCTCTGTGGCAATGTCATTCATTGAAGCTAAATATGTAGCTGCTGTCCTCTGGATCAAGAGTCAGCTGGCTGACTATGATGTTCTCTATTACAAGGTGCCCATATTTTGTGATAATACAAGTGCCATTGCCATACCAAACAATCCAGTGTTGCATTCTAGGACAAAACATATTGACATCAGGTATCACTTCATCAGAGACCACATTTTAAAAGATGATATTGAGCTTCATTATGTACCACTGATTTGAAACTAGCTGATATTTTTACCAAACCTCTAGCTGAGCCTAGCTTTACTAGATTGGTAGTTGAGTTGTGTATGCTCAATATTGAAAAACAGGTCTCTGATAAGAAAAAGGCTTTAAGTGATTCTCTAAAGTAAATATTAAATGTTTTAAGGTAACTTAAATGTAACTATTATAGTTGGAAGACAAACATTCCTAATATTTAATTCAGATTTAGTTCATTGAATCCACCAACTTTCTCGGGATATGGGAATCTCACAGTAAAAAGGGGGCGTGAGGGCCTACGTTTTTTGACAGTTTTACCACTAAGCATTTAATGCGGAACTCAAACATTTTTTATTTTCAAATTAATAAAAATATTTTGTGGTATAACGTCAACTATTTCACACACACCCCTTACTTTTTCCCAAATCAAAACCCTAAAAACCTCCATTTTTGTCACCTCACATAAACCTTTTCATCAAAGCAAAATCAAAGTTTTAATCAAATGGCTTCTGATTCTACATCCTCACAACAATCGCAACAACTTCGTCCATCATCAAAGGTTACTTTTAAGTGTGAGGATGGCATCATTGCTTTCAATAATGTTGTCGCTCTTCTTGAACATTCAAACGAGCTGTACAAACCCATGCTCAGTTTTCTCTCGGACTGTTGCATCAACAAAGCCTTGACCCTTCAACCATCCGCAATGTACGTGGAATATCTTCAGGAGTTTTGGTATACAACAGAAGTGGAAGAAGAACCAAAACCATCACCTTCTCACTTTCATGGTGGGATGAACCTCTGTCATTTACCCAAAATGAATTCGCATCTGCCATTGGCTACCTATCTGTAAGAACGCCATTTCTCTACCTCTCAAGGAGATCGTACGAGCTGGGCTGGCAACCTTGGGTCTATTTGATAAAGACAAACCAACCCTTTCATCCACTGTCCTTGTTAATTCTTCACCCATAAAAATGAAGTACTTTTCACCCATTTGGAAGCTATTCATGTAGTATATTGTCAAGTGTTTGGGTGAGATGCATGGATCACATGACCAAATGAACTTTAATCAACAAACAATTGCATATTGTCTATTTTTTAGGTTAGAGATTAACATTGAGGGGACTATTTTCTCAGACTTGATTCATAAGCTTCAAAATAGGAAGAAGAACAAAGAACCAAATATTTGCTATACAAGGTTTTTATCCTTTATTTTCAAAAAATTGCTTGGAGAAAACTACATCAGCAATGATCTCACTCTTATAAAACTCTACACCATAACAACTACTTTATTTCAAAAACCTCTAGCATCTGAAGTTGCTTTGACTTCACACATGCTAAAAGTAGCTTAACTTTTTCAAGAGCCTGAACAGTCTTTGATCCCTCCCTCTGGGGAGGTGAATACTGATGAAACCGCTGACAAGTCCTTGTCCAGGGCCTATGTGCAGCCTGTCACTCAGCCCAAAGCACCAACTGACCTGTAGACAAAGAAGAAGAGAATCCCACCTTCTTCCAAACCAAAGTCTCCATATAAGGTCAGCCTTCTTAAGAAACAAGTCGCTGAGATTCAGCACGCTGAAGTCACAGTGGCCACCACTGACCCCACCAAGAGTCTAGTAGCCTCCAAGTTGGCAGAGGTGCAAGTAAACCAGCCTTCAGCCGTTGAAACCGAAAAGGTAACATTATTTTATATATAAGGGACACTGCAAGCAACCACTCTCAAACTTCTTTAGAAGAGAGTGGTGAAGTTAAGGGCTACCCCCGACCCACTAGAGTGTCTGAGTCTGCACTTACATTCTAAATTTTCTGTACACTCTGTGTCTGCACTCAGAGAGTGATACTGACAGACTAAAAACGTTTGATGTTGACTCTGAAAATTCTAAACTTTGCTGGATTAACCCATACATGCATGAAAGTTGACCTCTGTATGAACCGTACTCACTCAGATTCAGAGGTCCCCTCAACCAAACAAAAGAGTCTCAAAAGTTCATTCTTTCTTATCTAAATTTTTAAAGGACTTTTGAGGGGACTAAATAATCACACCCAGTCTTCTTATGGGCAGCAAATGGCGATCCTTCCCTATATTACAAACTCACAACTGAAAAGAGTCCCAAAAGTTCTAAACTTTTGAGGGGACTGGATAATCACACCCAGTCTTCTTAGGGGCAGTGAATGGCGATCCTCAATCTCATTACAATTCCACAATGTTTATCTAACAAGTTTATGTAGGTACTAGACCAAAATGTTGAGGAAAAGGTGAAGGATGCTAGGTTTGTAGCTATGGAGACAGTAGCTGAGGAACAATCTTTGGAGATTCTAACAGTTGAGCAGCTGCTGGATGAAGCTGATAAACTTAACAAAGATGTTCAAGTAACTCTAGAGAGTCCCTGTGACACAGAATCTAAAATCAAGATAGTAAAGTCTTTCTTTATTGGCCATGTCTCTGAAATACAAGATCAGATCATGCATGACTCTGAAGATATTCAAGAGGACTCTGACTATGAATCAATACCTGAAGATGATCTGACATCTGTCTCTGGATTTGAAGCCTCTGACGATACACAAAGAAATGATGTATCTTACTCTGATTACATTTTCCAAGATGATAATGCTTCCGCTGAACGTCTAAGTCTTCCAGATCATATGGATCATATCTGTGAAGAAGTCAGCTCTCTTCACTCAAAGCTTGGAGACATGGAGTCTTCAATCATTCATCAAGTTTCAGCTAAAATCAAGTCCTCCTTGCCAGCTCACCACTGCTCTTCAAGAACAGTTGCCTGGACTTCTCTCAGCCTCACTCAAAGACTGTCTTCCATCAATCATCCAAGAATCTTTGCAAACTCCCATTCCAGCCTCCTCTGAACAGTTTGCAAAGAAGCAAACTAAGTTGAACAAGAAGGTAGTTAAGCACCTGAACAGACAGTTTAATATCTTTCATGTTGCTCAGAGTGACAAATTTGCATATCTTCAAAAGTCTCTTTAAAAGAACCTCTCCTCAGCACTCAAATCTGATATGGGACAATTAGTGACATCTAAAGTTCAGTCTGGTATGCAAGATGTCCGGGATAATCTGAACTCTCGGGTCAAATCTCTGGGGAAATTCTGTCTGGATGTTCAGAGTATGTATACTCAGCTTAACGACATTCAGAACCTTCTCGATTTAGCAGTGATCGTTAATGATACTGCTGAGGGGGAGAAGAACAAGAAGGCCAAAGATGCATACCCTGCTTCCACTCAGG
>BQNB010184764.1:0-12280 GCA_026074375.1 Tanacetum coccineum
GGTTTTCTTAGGGAAACTCTTTAAACAAATATAAACATGTCTAATTTCATTATTTCAAGGCTTCTATTCCATTTCATAAGTTTTAGGTGTTGGTTTATGCAAAAACATTTTTGGATCTGTTCAAAATAGTTTCACAGAAAACTTATGTCGTAAATCGGCTATATCTACTTTGTTTTCCTATAAAATCACGCATTTCCGGATCCTAAGATTATCTACAATGAGTCTAGTTTTTAATTATGCAAGCCATTCGACTCACTTCGTCACAAATTAAACGTTAAAGCCAAAATGGTGCACTTTAGTCACTGTTGTCCCAAGATAGCAGCTTTTCCCCTCGGTAAACGGGTCGTAACTCCTTCGTTACTTATCGTCACAGGTTCACTCAACTCTCAGATTCTAATTTAAAAAGTCCTCTACAAATGTTTTAACTGGCTCATATTCCCAAAACGCACCTAACATAGTGAATTTTACAAATGAAATTTGGTACTTAGAATCTTATCGGTATTAACTAACTTCTCTCGTAGGACTTATTAACTATAGTAAACGACCTTTATAAATTCCGAAAAAATAGGGAACATCCCAAGACATATATGTAAGTGTACCAAGAGTGGCTATGACCAGAAACAAGTTTACATTGATTTTAAAGATACGAAATCAAGTCTGAAAGTTGGTGGCAGAATCTGGGTTTTCAAAACGGGTTTTTCATTAACTTCTTCAACACCACAAGTATATATAAGTCCTAATATGAACATGGCATGCATTATATATGTAAAAAAAACAAGTATGAAAATGAGATTGTCATGCTTATAAAGTGATGGGAGTGATTAGAGAATAAATGAACACAAGATCAACTAAAAACCCTTGCTTTTAAGCTCCAAACCTTAGATTATTAACCCTTTTAACTACTAATCTTGTAAAACCTTTAACCCAAGCTTTAAATACCCTTGCTTATGCCTTAGAAGCTTCTGTATTATGAGAGGAAAACAAGAGAGTTTGTGTGTATATACTATAAATATCTTCTAGACAGAGTCTTACACAAATAGTAGAGTTGGAGGGGGGTTTACGTTTGGAAGCAAAAGAAATAGGGGAGAGAGTGGCCTTGTAAGATATAGCGTGGTATGTTTTACTTTGTGTAAGAATTAGGCAAGTTGTGTAAGAAAGGTTGGTAACTTTGCACATGGTTTCTAGGAAGAAAAATTGAAATGTAATATCCTTGTTTTCATTTACTTGCACCGGCCATGGGTATGTATACATAAGAAATTGTAAGACTTTTGGGTATTGGGTATAATTGTGGGTATTTGATTGAGTATAGATAGGTATTGGTGCTTTCGGGTATGCCTAAATGTATTTTATTGTGAAACGTAAACGTTTTTCGTAACCAATAAAAATAAAATATAAAAAGTTGATTATTACTTTCGTAAAAATAATATAATGCTTGTTTGATGTAAACTTTTATTTGTTTGGTGCCCGTTTACGTTGATTGTTGATTTTTAGTTTACGCGATTTAACTAAACGATTGAAATTAAAAGTAACGCGTAGAAGTTTAAAATAAATAGTTAAATATTTATTGACGTAACAAGATGTGAAAATGTGAATTGTTACAGTCTCCCCGTGTTAAAAGAATTCCGACCTGAAATTTAGTTTGAGTTGTCTTCTGAAGTGGTGTTAATGAAGAGGTGTGGGTATTATTTTTTTGTTTTTTTATAAGTGAACAGTGACCTCAACGGTCATGAATAGTGACCCCAACGCTCACTCCCTCCTTTTAAATACCAAATTTTTATCATTTATTTCTCCGTACAATACTAAATCTTTCACTTGAATTTTCTCTCATCCAAACCTCAAAAATGTTGAATATCATTACACTCGTGGCGATGGCGAGCGCGATAGCACTCGACATTTATCTTTGCTACGTCCCATACGAAGAAGATTTTTAGTATTTGGCCGCAATTCTAGCGCTCCTTTCATCGATCCTTGTCCTAGCTATTGGCGTGAATCTATTGTGGCAAGAATAGAGATTATCTTTAGGGGAGGGTTGTAATAAACTTGTATTTCCTTTTTGTTCTTATGTAATCTTATTTTTAAGATAATAAATGGATGTTGTAGCAACAAATCTATTTATTAATTTTATTTATACCTTTCGATAATTTCATTTCCACGCTTGATAACTCGTTTGCATTCCCCTTCTAAATTGCTTTAACTTGAGCGTTCAGGATTAGTGATGTTAGTTTAATATTCATTGTTACGACCAAGGTTCGGCTTCTAGTGGGCTTATTCGTTCCCTTTAGCTTAACGCGTCAGTTATAACATTTTCTTTTATGGGGTCATAACAAAAACGTGTCGGTTAAATTTGTTTTTTTGACTTTATATAGTAAGGTGGTGTAAGAGTTTTACTTAGTTATTATGATTATTAGTTTGATTCCTTATGATAAATTCTTTTTGTGAATACCCGCACAAAACTTAATATAAATAGAAAATTGTTTCTGACCAAAAGTTTTAACGGTGACTATTATCAGGCATGGGCTAGAATGGTCGATTCCAGAATTGTATTACATTGGTGATCAAGCTATGTTATATTTATTTTTAGGGCTAACGATGCGATGCTCATTTTTGGTCAAAATAATGTTATAATTTCATAATATTTGTGGGTGTGGCTTATATAAATAAGTAGAGAATTAAAGTAAATTTGACGAAAATTTCACAACACATTGATTTTGATAGATAATTTGAAATCATTCGTACAACACAACAAAAATTTAAGAGAAAATACAACGAGAATTCTTAAAGGAAATAGAGTCTAAGCATTGATATCATCCTCCATGTTGTTATGGTCTTGATTGGTTTCTCCTCCTCCTAAGACATGCACCATTCCACGTGCTCTAGTACCTCCAGCTTGGTTTCCATGGTTTTAGTTCTTTAACTTTGGGCAATCACTCTTGTAGTTCCCTTGATTCCCACATTAATAGCAAGTGAGGTTTCTCTGATTGTTAGTAGCAGCAGGACTCCTATAGTCTCGAGTTAAGTGACCAACTCTCTTGCACTTTGCTTACTTTAGAGTGCACTAGCCATTGTGATGAAACTTGCACTTGTTGCATAACGGTAGAGTTCCAGCATACTCCTTCCTTTCACCAGACCCAGCGGTATAAGCTATAGCCACGCTTTACTTCTTGGGAGGTTGTTGTTGAGCTTGGTTGTTGTTATTAAGTTTCCTCTTGTTCTCAGCTTGACGTTCAGCAAGAGTACGGATCTTTTGTTTCATCAGTTCAGTTGCAAACTCAATTGCATCGTGCATGGTCTTTGGCTTATATGCCATCACACTTCCATGAATCATGTCGGGCAAACCACCGACATACTTTTCTATCTCATCCGATTCTTCAGGAAACATTCTTAAACACATTAGGGACAACTCTTGGAAACGTTGGTTATAGCTTACCACATCGGTAGCTTTAACCTTCAGATTTTACATCTCAATCTCAAGCTTCTTAATCTCGTCTCTTGGGCAGTTTTTATCAGTCATAATCTTTTTCAAAGTTTTCCATGTCATTGCATATGCAACTTCATGAGTAATAGTCTTAACATGGGAATTCCACCACGTAAGAGCATTTCCTTGCAGAGTACAAGTAGCAAACTTGATTTGACATGCGATTGTACAGTTTCTTATATGGAAAATAGATTCCATCTTTTTGAACCACTGAGTAAGATCAACAAATCCTTCAGTACCCTTAAAGTTCAGGGGTTGACATTTGAGGAAGTCACTGTAGGTACACTCACGAGTAGGAAGTGCTTGTCTTCTTCCGACAGTTCCATCAAGTCATCAAAATTACTCAAACCCTACCATTATCCTCCGAGATAATCTTCCTCCCAACATCAAGGATTGGGAACTCATTGTTTGTGAGAATGTCATTTGTGTCGACACTCACAAAAGCTCCTTAGATGCATGCTCTGCCATCATGCTTTATCATCTCAAAAAATCTCAAGACTTTAACCTTGCCTACTTTATTGCTCATAAGATTCAGAGTGTCAAAAATAGAGTCGATTATCCTCTTCCATATGGTTTACTCATTACTCATCTATACCAATTGTTCTTGCTAGACATCCAAAACTTTTCCGTCCTTACTATACACTACAATTCATTATGCACTATCGATTGATGAGCTCCATCAATAGGAAAAATAAGAAAAAGAGGAATGAGAGTGAAGAAGTTAAGCTTGAGATACCTTACTCACCATCATCGGTGGAGAGCTCAAACCAATCATCTCCTTTGCTAGGATATTGGTCATCTGTGGATCAATTTTAAATTAGGCGTAATTCATTCTCTAGGAATCATGAATTGCTATTTTAGGATAAAATTATGCTATCTTATTGAATGCTTGTAGTATCTTTTGTGTTAAACTATGCTATCTTGGACAAATGTATGCTAATGACTGCTATGCATGCTTTATTTGTGTTAGATATAAGTTTATCTTTGTTGAGGGAATGTCTTTACATTTGCTGGTCATTTATATGGTTCTCGTGAACTCACGAATCTCCCATAACCAAGATCCGTGACATTATGGTGGATCCGTACGAACAGTAGTTAGACGAACCTATCCACTTTCCTTTACCCTCTATTATTTGTATTCATCCTCTTAAACCTTAGGATAAAATACCTCCTTCATATAAATCCAAAAACCTTCATGTCAAAGCATACATTCCATGTCTTTTATAAGACACACTATCACAACCTCATATTCAAAAATTCAAATGTCTATTTCCTCAAATGACTCCACACCTACAATCAAAAAGAAAATCATCCAAGAACATCTCTCAAAACTCAAGTCGAATCAAATTAATCCAAATGCTATTCCACCCGAAGTCTTAGAATCAAGACAAGCTCATTTTCACCTCATGACATGTCAATGTTGTAGTAACTCCCAATGTGAAATTGGTTTACTATTATGTGAAATGCATCTCATGTTCGAGTATATTCAAGAACACACTCCACAAAATGAAAAACCTTCTCTCCACAACAAATTTGATCATTTAATACTAAACATCAATCACAACCCTCATCTATACATATGTAGATGTTGTATCAACAAAGTTAACCAACTCCAATGCCTACAAGAAGGTGTTCATTTCATCTGCTCATACATCCAACATCATCTTGGATCTCCTTCAAACCCAACATACCTTCCGCACTAAATCCACTCTTAAGGTACCTCAAACCCTTTGGATTATATGGAAGACAAGATTTTATCCCAAGATTTAGGATTTTTAATTTTTTTCTTTTCTACTTTAAGTTTCTTGTCTTATGGGCTTTAATGCCAAATTTTATGTTTTATCCCTTATAATGGATTTAACATCATTTTCTTTTGTTGTGTTGATGATGGATGTTTATTGCTTAAATGTATATGTGTGCATATGTGGTTGTCATATATATATTTGCTTGTCTACTAACTTTGTTTTGTAGCACGCATCCATAGCTCGATTCCTTGGTGCCCCAAGCGAGGGGGAGTATACACCAAGGGGGAGCACTTGCAACTTAGTCGTTATTTTTTACTTTGCATTCGTAACCAAGTGACTTAGCATTCGTCAAAACAAGACTTGCAAGGACCGCCTCTACAACACTTTTTGCTTCGACAAAAAGGGGGAGAAGAAATGTAAACTCATCCACTAAATACTTATTTAGTAACTTTTAAATAAGCATGAGTTTATATTTTGTCATCATCAAAAAGGGGGAGATTGTTAATACAAATATTCGCGCAAAAACGATATTTATATTTAATGATCTTCATGTTTTGATAATAACAAATATAATGTCATACTACGTAAAAGTTTACGTAAACAAGTTATTTAGTCGAAAGTTTACTTGACGACGACAAATCACTTAAGGTATGAATATGGCATTATTAAACATAGTTAATGATCAAAGAAAAATATTATCATTTGCATAAACCTTTTCTAATCAAATGATTTAAGTTAACACATGATTAATTATAAGCTAGTTATATTAATCATGTAAGACAAAATAAGATTAACCATAAGTGGAAACAATCTTTCCAAATCTTCCCAAATCTAGAAAAAATCTTTTCTTATTGGTGATAAGAAATATTTTCTTCTAGAAGAATCCATTAAACTAATTTTAATAAGTACAAAACAATATTTTGTATAGATCTGGGGTTAATCACTAAATGACAAATATTGTTCCAGCTCTACCCACGGATCCACCAAAAGCACTGGACGGATCCAGGAGATGGGAGATCCGTGAGTCGCACGTTTGGTTCCCCTAGGACAGATTTGAATCTCAAAAGGTTGCCTATCTAATATGCGGCATGTATTTTATATAAAAGAGTATTATTTAAGAGATGTGAGAAAATGATTAAAACAACATAATTCGACATGTGTTCGAAAATCACCAATTTAAATCAATAAAAGTTCTTGCATAAAAGTAAACATACGTTTTAAAGTTACGAATTATGTAAACGATGTTTTTAGAGTTTTTACAAAAGTTATGTTTTTATATTCTAGTCGGGAATTTATAAAATAATATTTTATAAATTAGTATTTCATCTCCTTTTTAGCTAAAATAGTTGTCTCGTTTGTAAAAGTATAGTTTTCATTTAATTACCGAGTTACCGTTATCGTATAATTACGAATTAATAAACTTAAAGACTATATAACTTCGTCCTTTTATTGGGTTTCTTAAATAATAGAAATTATAATGAAAATTGGTAAGTATAGAAATTTATAGAAATTTCAACATGACCTATTCGTTTATACAACGTTTTCCATTTTTACAAAATTCAATGTTTTCCCCTTTTCAATCAATCCGTGTTCTAAATACCCGCGGGTTTCAATATATATCTAGACTAGAACGAACAAATAACAAAAATAAGTAAAACCAAACACACCTTTTACGGTTCGCTGTACCAAAAGCACCCTTACGGGCCGTTGTACAGCGAACCAAACGCCCCCGTTGGCTGTTAACTAGCGAACCAAACACCCCCACTGACTGTTAACCAGCGAACCAAACATCCTCGCTGGCTGTTAACTAGCTAACCAAACACCCCCTAAAGGTTGTAAAACACTAAACAAAAATAAATACATAACACACTTATTTAACCATTTACCACTATTAGATCTGGTTTTATATTTATAAAATCTTTCATTATGTTTATTAATCAATTATACCAAACAAACCACAAACGCCTAATGGTGCCCTTACACTAAACCCATATTAACACGACCCCTTCCTTGGATGGTGACGACACCGGCTGCGTCGGGATGATGGTGGTGGCTGTGAGGTGGTGATGGCGAGGTTGCTGGTGGTGCTCGGTGGTAATGGCAGCAAGGAGATGACTGCGATGGTGAGGAGCTGCGATGGTGGTGAGGTGGCTGGTGAAGAGGTGATGGTGTGGCGGTTTTGATGGTGGTGAGGTGGACGGCTACTATCGCAACAAGTGGTGGTGGCGTGGAGGTGGGGATGGTGGTTGTAAACAGTTGGCTTCGTCGGCGCAGTTAGCGGAAGTGGCGGTTGTGGGCGATGGCGGCGGAAATGAGAGGTGAGGGGATATTAGGGGGCTAGGTTTTTGTTATAAAATGAAGTAACCCTAATGAGTTTCCTATTTATACCAAAATATTTCAAAACAAAGTGTAAGGTTTATAATACTTGAGGGGTGATGGTGTAAATATTACCACAGGGACTGAAAACGTAATCTTTTGTAAATTGATGGTTCGGGACTCGTTTAGGCTAGTTAACGGTTGATTCAAGACACGAAAGTTGCGCCATTGCATTCCAAATAGTTTTTCCTACGAAAATGAGTATTTACACGACTATTATTTCATAATTGTTTTATAACATTTATTTAACATGTTTATTATTTATTTGTGTATCACTAATAAACTTTGTCCGTAAAATGAACTTTAACTTGAATATTTGCGTTTTTAACAAACGTTTCTGAATAAAATGATAAATAATTTATTAAATATTTTTATTTAATAAAAAGTGATAATTAAATATAATTTAATTATTTTCGTGTCGGTACGCGTTGTGTGCGGTTTTCAAAATTAACGAGATATTCTCGTTTTCAAGCCAAATCAGATTGAAAAAGAAATTTATAAATGAGAAATATGTAATAATAAATATGATTTATTATTTAAATATGTTTCGAAAATTTACCGGTTACGCAGTAATCGTTTTTATGTGACAATAAAAGGTCAAAAGTCAAAAAGTCAAGTCAGACCCAAAAAGTCAAAGGGTAAAATAGTCATTTAAAGTTCCAAAAATTTTCGGTTGTTAGAGTACCTACCCCTTAAAGGAATCCCATCCCGGGATTTGATTTGTGTTAACCGATGGTGTGACCAAGAAAAGATTTAAGATTTAATAAACTAGTTTTGAACATGACGTTGATAACTTCATTTGACAAAATTTAATGTTTCGACCCTTCTTAATATACATAAATTTTGGCTAGGTTTGACCATGATATTTAACCCATCAGAATAGGTATTTTAGAAAAATATCATTGCAAGTTTTATGATTGATATAAACGTGTTATAAAGGAAGTCCCTTAATAGTGAAAACATCAAAAGAGAAAGTGTGGACGCGTGAGTATGTCTATATAAAGTTTTAAATGTTTAAGGGTAAGTCTAGTTTCTGATATATGTAATGTTCGATGATAAATAACAAACGAGGCTAATGGATGTAAGTATTCAACTTACTTGGCAGTACTAGGATGTATCATGACTTAAATTGTTATACTATTGGTCTGTAATGAATATATCAATCGAATACTATATCGACTGAGGGTTATCTTGTTTAAAGAGGTTGCATTACTTAGTAGATAAAGTTGTATGAGCTGGGACTGCTCAAGGGCCCAACAACAGCAACCATAACAACAATTATAACAAATGGTGATGGGATGTGGAGAGTGAGGACATTTTGAGAAACCATATCCCTAGAATAAAGGTTAACAAATGGGAGGAGCTCGCGAGAAAGCTTATGTGATACGTGACGGAATATTGCAATCAGTCATTAGTTCGAGGATGAATCAAATCCATTAGCTCAAGAGTGCACAAGTCAGTTAGCTCCACAAACGCTTCATGATTGTAAGGATTTGTAACGGCAAAAGTAATGGCAAAAGTAACTTAAGAATGAGATAAGGTAGTTCAAGTGAGTTCTTAAGATTCTGCTGAGTGGTAAGACACGATTGTGTTTCTAGATCTTTTTAACGGGTTCCGGTGATTATCGGGTTCGAGTTCATACTCATGTCATATTGGATACCACTAAGCCCACTCATTTATAATTTATTATTTACATAAAGAAGCGTCCCAATTTATGTAATTAATAAATTGATAAACTTATGGTTCAGTGATTTACAATTTATTTATTTGAATGAAGAAGCGTCCTAATCTCTTCAAATAAAGAGATTATAAATCATCCTACTTAATAATTTCCGATGCAATACGCGTACTCACAAAATCTTTAAGGTGGTAGATGACATGACGATGCAGGTGCTCTAATGAGTATGGAACGAGTGTTTAAAACTTGCCTTTGGAGATGGGGAGTAAAACAATTAGGGGAGATCCACATAGAGTTCAAAATAGTTGATAAGTACACGGTTGAAGTGAATAAGATAAATGTATTTATGAACAAGTTAATATAGCAATTACCGTATCAATCCTCCTATTACAATTCCCACCCATACAAAACTTGTAATACTTAGATTCACACATAATTCCATGTAAACCAAAATTGTGACGGGGTTCGTGTAAAACGATATTGTATAAGGTTGCGAAGAGAAAAATTAGTGAGACCATTGAGCAACTCACAATGTCTTAGAAAAGTTTAAATATATATGTAGACAACTTCCATATATGTAATCGGGGAAATATACGTAAGGCAAACATAACCGCAGAGAAAAGATGACCCAGAGAAAAGATAAAAGCAAGCTCATAGCAAAATGGAGCTGAAGGGCAATATAAACACAACGCAACATAAACGCAGGGAAAGATAAACGCAAGGCAGAGGTAAACCCATAACATAGCATGCTCAAGGAAAAATGGTTCTCAGATATATGCCATAGCAAAAACACGTATAAGGCACACATAAAAGCATGTAAGGATCACATACTGGTTATAGACCAGACCTAGATATTCTATATGGTTCTCTATAACCTTGGATCTGAATACCAATCTGTAACACCCCCAAATTGGGTCGCAGCGAAATATTTTCTGAGAGCGTTACTTTATGAGTACCTTTGCACAAGCTATGAGGGAGATAGACCACTAATAGCGTTTTGAAACTCAAAACTCGTTGCATTGTTAAAAGTAAGTTGTTTTACAAGATTCAAAGGAAAGTAAACATTTGCGGAAGCGTAAGTAAAATGTAGCTGAAGCATAATTTGGTTTTCAAAAGACAACGGTTGAATTGGATGAAATAAAGTCTTGGTTAATGGTTCATAATGATGTAGACTCACATATGCATATCAGTTAAGCCAAGCATCTAATTCACCTGAGAAAAACATGCTTAAAAGTGTCAACATAAAGTTGGTGAGTTCATAGATTTTTATAATTATAAATGTTAAAATCAAAAGATTTATAAAGTATGTATGACCATTTCAATCCTTATAATAGTTTCGAAAATGTAAGTGTAAATGCAGAACCGAAAGAGTATAGTGTCTACTGCTTCACCACAGTATAATAAAATGTGTTTAGTAATCAGTAATGTTCAACAAAGTAGTGTGGACCACAAGATATCCAAGATGTATGTGACTACTATAACAGATACAGTATCATATAAAAAGTATCTACTATTGCCATAAGCTTATGACACCAAAGCTAATTTGTGTAGCATATAATATGTCGAGTGTATTCTGCCCTATCGGTGTCCGACCAAGATACCCAATGAGATTTGACATGATATATATCCGTTTATCGGGAGCCCCGTGGGTAGTGAGCGCTACTCACCCGGATAGGGATAATTAGTCCCAATAGATCTATTTATAACATTCACGCTTACGAAGACTAAAACAATTAGTTATACCATAATTAACGGTTCATGATAGTTTCAGGCAAGAGAGTGGTCTAATCGCTACTTAGGCAACACGTAATCAGGAGATGATAATCAAAAGCACTTGTGTCTAATGAAGAAATAACCATTGTATTTATAAACAACTTTAAATACTTAAATCCATAAGTAGAAAGAGTGTGATATCAATTAAGTAATCAAGTTTGTAAATGAGTATGAGTATGAGTATGTCAACAAGTATGTAAACAACTTGTAATGAACATGTATTCTCCCCCGAGATTTGTAAAGAAATTGTAAAACAAGTGAAAGAGAGGCTATAAACTCACCTCGATATTGTAGAACGATTGGCAGAAATGCACATACTATGCACAACACAGCGGAAAACGAAATGGCTTGACTAAGAAGCTGCCGTTTATCCTAACGGTTATATCCCACTAGTAGAATGATGATCAACGCGACACGTTGATAGACGATTTAGATTTCAAGTGGTAATGGTTGGGTGGTTGGTCAAATAGAATAAGTCAAAAGTAAAAGCAAGTATGTAATATATTTCGTATATATTACATATGAAAAATGATCGAGTATATAATTCATATGGTGAATTATATAACCATAGATAAACAATAAAAAATAAGCGAAGTATATAATACCTTGCAAGTATTATGTAAGAAACATGAGATAATAATTGAAACAAAACATTTCGACACGTGTTCAGAAATCACCAATTTAATTAATAAAAAGTTCTTGCATAAAAGTAAACACACGTTTTAAAGTTTTGAATTAGATAAATGACGTTCTTAAAGTTTTCTACAAAAGTTAGGTTTTTATCTTCTGGTCGGGAATTATGAAATAATATTTTATAATTTAGTATTTTGTTTCCTTGACGGGTTTTAGCTAAAATAGTTATCTCATTTGTAAAAGTATAGTTTTTGTTTAATTACCGGGTTACCGTTATCGTATAATTACGAACTAATAAGCTTAAAGACTATATAACTCCGTCCTTTTATCGGGTTTCTAATATAATAGAAATTATAATGAAAGATACTAAGTATATAAATTTTTATAAATTTTGACATGACCTATTCGTTTATAAGACGTTTCCCATTTTTACAAAACTCAATGTTTTTCCCTTTTTTTCAAACCATGTTGCAAATACTCACGTTTTCTAATATGTAACTAGACGAGACCAAATAAATAACAAGATAAGTAAACCAAGCACCTCCTAACGGGCTGTACCAAACACCCCTTTAGGGCTGTTAAATCCATAACCAAACGCAC
>BQNB010184765.1:0-12280 GCA_026074375.1 Tanacetum coccineum
TAATGGCACTGATTGTTCACGTTAGCTGCTGCAAAATGGTGTTGCACTTGTTCAATAGTGGGTCAGAATGGTTGATTAGCTTTCGGGAGGAATCTAGAATGTCTTTTTTTTTTGTATTTCTAGTTTTGTACTTGGTTCTTTGTGCTTCTAGTGCCTTACCAGAAGTTTTTTAATATAATTTCAGCCGTTCAAAAAAAAATGATTGATTTTGTGACCCTTCTCGGTTAAGAATGTTTCGATATCAACAGCATGAATTTGATCAAAAATTGAATATGAATTACAAATTGGATATTTAAATGAAGATGTGACACAACTTCAAAGTTTAAAAGACCCTCACCAGTCACCCCGCAGGACGGACGAAAAAACTAAACATAAAAAAATTAACACAATTCTTTTCTTTTTTAGTTTAGGGCAAATACAAGAGTACTGTCTTTATATAAAAGAACCAAGGGTCTAAAACCAAATATTAAGACACTCTGTTAGGCAAAATTAGAAATTTTGAATTGTATCGGAACCTAATTAGTACTGTTTTTTTTTTAACAGCAGCTTTATTAAACGACTAGCAAGGAGCTAGAATTAGACAATTACAAGATACGAGTTTTTGAGCCAATCGATCCATTTGAACGAGGCTTTACATCTAAACTTACACCAATAATAAGAATTAGAAACAATGTTATCAAAAATCCTCGCCTGTGAAGGAGTATCCTTCTCGAAAAGAATCTTGTTACGGAACATCCAAACTGACCACCATAAACAATAGAAGATGCCTTCGAACACCGCTTTGAGATTTGCCTGAAGCCTAAGAGATACCAACCAAGTGTACCATTCCTCATAAGAAGAAACATCAACGTAATCCACATTCCACCAAGACGATATTTTCCGAGCCAACTGTCTAACCAAATTACATTGGAAAAAAATATGACAAGAAGATTCCGCCCCACTGTTACAAATAGGGCAAACTATCGAGTCAATTTCAATACCGCGACGAGATATATTCATTCTAGTGGGCAGGCCATCCATTTTTATTTTCCAAGCCATGATGTTCACCTTAAGAGGCACAGATTTAACCCATCTCGTAGCCGAGTGAATAACAGGAAAACAATTAGCATCAATCACTTGCCGAATAGACTTCACCGAAAACTCCCCTGAATTTTCAAGCGACCAAACGTACCTGTCAACAGCAGATGAGAGGGTAATCGTGCTAACCAACCTGGAGAGATTGTCGAGTTGAAATTCTTCCACACCACTTCTCGGATTCCGACGAAAGGAGTTAACTAAACTGTAATCAATCAGTTTCGTGTGAATAGTTACATTCTGATGCCTCTCCAACGCGTACAGACGAGGGAATACATCTTTCAGAACGCCTTCATTATGCCATTTGTCTTTCCAAAAACTAGTATTGTCTCCATTTCCTATCTTGATCCGAATATAATCAAATATGTTGACACCTTGATTCTGTAACTTCTTCACTTCCTGCACAATAGAGGTCCACGTAGATCGAAAACCCCTTCTCACATCAGTGATCAAACCCCCCTCAGGACCATGAATGGCCTTAATCACTCTAGACCATAACAAAGATTTATGTGCAAAAAATCGCCAAACCCATTTGCACATTAAGCCTCTATTAAGCGCATAAAGACTGGAAACCCCCAAACCCCCTCTTTCTTTAGCTGTGAGAACCTTGTTCCAATTCACCCATGATGCTTTTTTACTTCTAGGATCGTGACCATGGAAAAAATGACTCCGAATGGATTCCAGCAAATGGAGAACACTCGAAGGGACTTTATATATAGACATATGGAAGATCGGCGTCGATCCTAACACCAATTTAAGAAGAGTAAATCGACCACCAATAGATAACGTTTTTAACTTCCAATTTCGACAAACGGGACTTGATTTTAACAATGACCTCTTTCTAAGCGTGCATTCTAGACATATTTTCACCAACTTTCGTACCTAAATAAAGGAAAGGAGTATTGAGAACAAGGCACCCAAGTTTAGAAGCCGAACTCTTAATTCTGTCACGATAAAAGCATTCCATCACATGAACAAGGGTGTCAATATTAGAATCATTCCATTGCCCAAGAAATATTGCATCATCCGCATAGAATAGATGTGAAATATTTAGCGATGAGCTAAGCTTAATACCAGTAAACATGCCCACGTCCACCACACGTTGAAACGATATATGTAAGCTTTCCATTACAAGGATAAATAAAAAAGGGGATAGCGGATCACCTTGCTTTAGACCTTTGTAGAATTGGAATTCCTCCGTAGGACTCCTATTGACAAGAATTGAGCCTTTAGACGAATTAAGGCAGTTTTGAATCCATCATCTCCATTTGATACCAAAACCAAATTTTACCAATATATCATCCAAGAAATCCCATCGAACCGAATCGTATGCTTTCTCAAAGTCGACTTTGAAAATAAGGGATTGTTTTTTCCTCCTACGACACCATTGCATAATCTCATTAAGGATAAATGGACCGTCAAAGTTTTGTCTCTCTCGTTTATGTAAAGCCGATTGAAACTCATTTACATATTCCAGAAACACCAACAAGACGATTAGTCAAAATTTTGGCGATAATCTTATATATACTCCCAATCAAGCTAATAGGGCGAATATCACTACCATGTTGGCATGGATACTTTGGGATCAAAGCAAATAACGTCGAAGTAACCCTTCGGGGATTTCACACATGTGAATAAATACTTAAATCGCCTCAAAAACATCGTTTTCAATAAGATCGACAAAAAGTGTCGATAAATCCAATGTGCAAACCATCTGGACCGGTGATTTGTCTGTTCGCAATCACACCGCCCTTTTGACCTCTTCTTTAGAAATCATACACTCAAGTCTTTCTGCTGATCAGTCGAAAGTGAATTCGGAAAAAGCATATCAATATGAGCATTCTGATCCGGAGGTTTATCAAACCTGTTTCGAAAGTGCTGAAAGAATTCCTGTTTCACAGCCTTCGGATTATCAGTCCACGTTCCATTTATCATTATACCCCGAATATTCTATGGGTACGTTTCTTGTTAAGCATGCCTGAAAAAACTTCGTATTCTCATCTTCTTTTCATACCATTATGATCTTAGCCTTTTTGAAGCTACTTCCGAAGCTTGGGCCTTATTCACTTGCTGTAATTTACCAAGAATCTCCAAACGGTTGTTAACAATCTCGTCCGATCCATTACCTTTATCAATCAATTCATCCAAGATCCGTAGTTCTTCCTTGAAATTAGTAACAGAACCTTTGGAATTGTTTCTGTAATCTGCATACAGCTCGAATTTTCCCTTGAGGACTTCAACTTACCACACAAGTTAAGCATTGCATTTGAATCTTCCAGGTGCATCTTTTCCAAGAATCTGTAACTAATTTAATCAAATAATCCACATTCAAACCAAAGTGAAAAAACTTAAAACAGAGTGGGCCATAATCAAACGATGCTTCTCGAAGTAAAATAGGGCGATGATCCGAGAGAAATCTTATCCACAGTAATAACACTTATATTTGGACATGTGTTTAACAATTTTTTCTGAATACGAGAAACCTATCCAACTTGCTCATTTAGCGAAGCGATTTGTTGGCACCAAGTATATGCACTTCACCAAGGGATCCTCTTCAGACCTGCGTTAATAAAAAAAATTATTAAAAAATATCGCTACCATGAGCATTGAAATTCGATCAAATCTGTCCGAATTTGTAATCTAACTTCGTTAAATCTCCCTTCATCACAAACTCACCGGCCCATTGGTTCGATACATGAGAAGATAAGCCCATAATATCCGTTTATCTCTAAACAACAGGTGGCGCATATACCACTAATAATAGGGATATCCCATCCCCGATTTAATCCACACACCATGAACAATGACAAAATAATTCGACACAGTAACACTGTCCTTACGAAACGAATTTGGGTCCCAAATACAAAGAATCCCTCCAGAATTACCATAGAGTCAATATCGATCGTAATCAAGTTTACATTACCTCACTGAGTCTTCACACTAAGTAAATTAATTGACTCCATCTTGTTTTCTTGTAACCCCACGGAAACTCACTTTATTTCTTAGTACACAACTCCTTTACCCAATCTTTTTAGCCTTTTGGGCGAGGCTTGACATTTAAAGACAGAAAATTCTTCTATTAAACCCCGTACCTCCTTGTGTCAATTTTTTTGGTAATATCATTCGCACACCCTCCATATTTATATCCATGTTATACCACCTTCACAATTTACTCATGACACTTAGTATAGATCCATCAGTCGTTGGATATTTCTTGTACATCTTGAATTTCATTGAAAAAACCTGTAGAATTAGTTTTAGCACCATCACTATTCCTGTTATCTTTCACGTCAACCTGAGCACAGAACTCATTATCCCATTTAAAATGATTAATTCTTATATTCCTGGACCTGATCATCCTTTGACTTTGAACCATTCTTTTCCACACTAGGAGTAAAACTGGGAGGATATTTGAGGCGGGATTTCATCATGGACTCTCTAAATTTACATCTCAGATTAATTTGTTTTTATTTAGAATTGAGTATATACAAAAGGATCCCTCCAGACGGCCTCTTCTTTCATGTCATCAGAATTCTCAAAAATTGTTTCAGGCACCTCAGAAGCACCATTATCCTCTCCATCAATATGTAAACCAAGATTTGACTGTTCACTGCTGATGAATTCCTGTTCAGGATATGATCTCATCCTCTTGTATTCGGAGATAACTGGGTATCAGCCAGTAGCTTCTTTAGCTCGAATCCATTACACTTTACCTTTGAAATTATTTTAAAGTTTTCAATATGTTGGAAAACATATCTTCGTGTGAATGGACATATCCTCTTTGAATGAAAACTCATCTCGTCATGGATCATCATACCCAATAGTTTCATCACACTTTGTAGCTATCCTGTTTAAACGTTTTTCCTGACCAAACTTTAAAAGGGATTCCTTAACATGCCACCAAGCAATTCTACCCTCAGAGTGCGATTCATGAGACGCTGACGTAACACCGAAAACTAAGACCCCACGTCTACATTGTCCCTGAAATAGTTCTTGGCACTTGTTGTTATATGAATTCAATAAAACCCTATAATTCTCCCATATAACGCACAAATTATGTTATCAGTACACTTCGTTACACAGAACCTTTCTTAAGGTTGATAGTGACCCAACATCTTTTACTTCTTACAATAAAGGAATTAGATATATCTTGGAATTCAGACAATCTCTTCTCAGTACAATGAAGGAGAAGAAATCAGTCTCCCTTTTACCATATTATTCCTTTCAATACGTTAACAAATGAGTTTCTAGAATCATAAAGTACCTGCCTCTTTGCTAGGCATCATAAAAAGTATTCTACGACTCTGTGTTTCTTCATGATTTGCAGTCTTTGTATTTGTTCCCATTCTTCGGAATTCACGATTGAACCTTCGCAATATTGGCATGGGTTGCCAACGATTCAATCAAATCGTACATAAATTATTAACCAAATCTCTCTAATTGAACACATTTATGAACGAAACAATCCCAAATCGGCTTGCCGTCTTCAATCTTTCATAGGTATAAAAGGTCCGCAACGTGTCCATATTGTTACAAGAATGAAAACAGGTCATGCTGAGACAGATTGGAAAATTCGAACAAAACATCGATGTTGATATTCTTTGCAACATCGTCCTCCTTCGTCCTAAAGCTCCCCATCAAATTTTTATTTTTTGATTGAAGGATGTATAAAAACCAAGATTACAAGTGGACAATCAACGGAGGTAAAATCTGGGGATAAATCGTGGCAGGATGATTGGAAACGGAAATGGATCGATTTGGGGAGATAACTCAGATCTAAATAACTAAACCCTAGATGAGAATCCCGCCTAACACGCTCGATATGAGAGTAATCAATCAATGATTAATCTCAATTTCAGGGGTTATAACAGGATTCAAACAAAAGGAAAGAAGGAATTCAGATCAAAGATTTTCATTGGAAGGTGTTTGTTTGTGGTATCACCATTATTTTAATTTGATAGGGATTGAGTTCACAAAGATTAAGGATTAAATAATGAATAACAAACAAAAGTAGCGACTACCTATGGCAAAGGGAAATTACTCACTAGAGGATTGAAGTATTCAATTTTTCTAATTAAAAATAACAAACAATGTCGTAGAAGCGTGTGACAATTTATTTTTTGAACTTGTCTTTTAATTGTATTTAAACAAGTTGTGTGTTATAGGTGTATTTGCATTAACAATTAAATGTTGAAGAAGTTTTGCTGATAATCATTGAGAACATCAATTAAAATTAAAATCATAATGAAAACCAATGTCACAACAAACAATATCGTAAATAAGTGAAATGTTAGTGGATATCATATCCCTTAACCATACCATTTTAACTCATTCAGTCAGGTCATCAACACCGACGCGTGTGTCATATGCGTATGTAATGTGTATTGATTCGCATTTTGTTCGTAATATAATCGGATTGGATCATATTCATCGTCTTTTGCTTTGAAATGATATCTCGTGATGAAATATGGGTTGATTTGGTATGGGTAGCTGCAGAAGCGATAATTGTCGATGCGGTTAGGCGTTTTTCATTAAAAACACACCAAACATAAGTATTTTAAAAAAAAAATATATTAAAATAAAGGTTAAAACAATATTAGTATTTTTGAACTTGATAAAGTGGATCATTTAGTACCCTGAACTTTTAAAGGTGCAGAATAGTACCCTGAACTTGATAAAATGAAATTTATACTACCTTATACTAATAAACTAAACAATTAATTGTTTTTTTTCTTTCTAAAAATCATTTTAGTAGATTATTTTGTAATAATCATTAGTAAAACTTTTAGTATGCACATCTATTTTTTTCCTAAAATTTTAATTATGTTTATCTGTTAAAATTAATATAGTATTTTAGTTGATTATTTAGAATTAAAAGAATGTCTATGTAGCATTAATTTCTAAAATATTTCTAGCTCGCTACTTTTAATATATCTTCGTATAATATAATTAAATGTTTGTTTCAAATAAATTTTAGATCAACTTATAACTAATTATATAGAAATTTTGTAATTTTCAATTTAAAAATGCATATAAAAAACTAAATAGTCAAATTGTTATTGTTTCAAAATTATTTAAAATGAACACTTCAGTATATAATACGAAAATTTATGTATGGAACAATACTTTATAGAAAGTGAATTACCGCACTACTTTTAATACATAAATATTTGTATTCTATACTTAAGTGTTCGTTTCAAATAATTTCAAGACAATAACAGTTTAATTATTTATTTCTTCATAAGCATATATAAATTAAAAAATTACCAAAACTTCCTATTATTTAATTTATAAGATCTGATCTAAAAAATTATTTTGAAACAAACATTTAATAATATAATAGAAAAATATATTAAAAGTAGCGCGCTAGAAATATTTTTAAAATCAATGCTACATATATATTCTTTTTATTCTAAATAAATAATTAAAATACTATATTAATTTTTAAAATATAAAAAATAATTAAATTTTAGGAAAAAATTATATTTGCCTAGCTAAAAGCTTTACTATAAAATATTTATTACAAAATATTATACTAAAATGATTTTTAGAAAGAAAAAAATAATTAATTGCTGAGTTTACGAGTATAGGGTAGTAGAAATTCCATTTTGTCAAGTTCAGGGTATCATTCTGCACTTTTAAAAGTTCAAGGTACTAAATGATCCATTTTGTCAAGTTCGATGTACTAATATATGTTTTGGCCTAAAATAAACAATGATAGAGGTAATATTGAAATATAGATAAAATAATTTTAGCAATATAATATAAAGTTAAATTATAAATATGTGTCATCTTATATGTTATAAAAGCAAAATTTTCTATTATTGACACAATAAAAGGGTACATGGACGGAACAGAAGAGTTGTTGTATACACGTTCACTAATTATAAAGGAAGGACAGAACTGAGTACCACCAGTGCATGTGTGCAATCACTTACGCTCTGTTCTTGAGTTTTATTTTGACAAGAAAAGAAAAAAAAAAGGATGCAAACAAAAATTTGTGTTCTTAAGAATTTTGTAGGAAGGAAATGAAGAGAAAGGATGGGATTAGAAAAGGAAATGATGGGCTTTTTTCTTGTAAAACATTTCGCCCATTTTTGGCCGGATTGCAAAGGAAAAAGACTCATAGATCTAGAGAATGACCATTATGCCCCTTAAAATATTACTATTATAATGTAATATTATTTACTGTACTTATGCATGAAAAGGCATAATTGTAAAAATGTCTTTCTCTTTTCCTTTCAACACAACTCAAGAACATAAAATATGATAACTTTCTTTTCTTTTCCTTCCATCTTAAGAACACGAATATAATAAAACCGTGTTTTTTCTTTTCATTTCATTTCTTTTCTTTGCCTATCACTTCTTTTCTTTTCCTCTTTTTAAAAACTCGAGAACGCAGCGTTACTATTAGGGACAGAATCAGGACACACAACGATCAAGGGCACTTACAATACATTAAACAAAACTACAAACACAATTTTTGGGACCGAGTGCATTGAACAAAAATCAAAGTTTTTTAACAAAATTAATACAACGCCACAAAAATCCATAAGTATCCCGGAACCTTTGGGACACCCCCTGGTTCTGTCCGTGCTTACTACCATATAGAATTGACAAATGAATGATTCAAGGCCCGTTTGTTTTATGATAATGGAATCAAATAATAAAATCATTGTATGATTCTAATGTTTGGTTTGTAGTGGACCCATTATTAGAGTGGAGGGTGTGGTGAGGAGTTTTTCCTCGCCACGTCAACGACACATCAATTTTTTCTCTCTCAAAAACATTTTATTTCAACTTTCCGTCAACCATTGCTGCACCTTCTCTCTCTTCCATTAATATTTTTTACTTTTTATCATTTAAAAATACTCATAATAACACACATACCCTCACAATAACAAATAAAGTACACTCTCTCTCCACAATAACCAATAGAAATATCTCTCTCTCTCTCAAATGGTTTCGGAGTGAAGTCTCGTAAATATGTCTTTCCGTAGTGCAATGGTATTTACTATTTCTTTTCCCTACATGGCACATTTCTCATGAGTTTTCCTTTGTCACACCCTACACCCTTAGAAATGAAAAGGTAAATATACCCATAGAATGAAAAGAGGGTGGAAGTGTGTTTTTCATGATTAATAATCTTTATTTTAACCTGTTCTCTCACATTACATCTCAAATTAAAATAGTTTATTATTTTTTTCATGTAGGCCGAACATAATTAATAAACAATATAATAACAATAAATTGAAATATTATAATATTTGTTTAAACCCATTCACATTCCATCAATCTATCAAACTCATAGTCATTGTGATTTCGAACAACAAACCAAACGGGCCCTCAAGTGTATTTACTCTTTTTTTCTTGACGTGTTCATATTTTGTTGAGCATATAGATTTTCTTTAAAAGGTGTAAATTGGTAGAAACATTTTGATTTTATACATCTTTTGATGTCAATCGGACCCTTCCTCAAGGACTCGGCCATAGGTAATGATTACCTGTCGAGTGACCTTAGAAGTTGAGATTGAACTTATGCCATTTTTCCAAAGAGGCTCTCCTTTAACCGATTAACTGAACGTTTACGATGAGAAATGATACCACTGGAGCAAGCCCCGGTAGGTTTTGAGCATATAGATTTTTGATAGGCTCATGTTATAAAGACACCCCCCTCCAAAAAAAATACCATATATACCCCCATGTTTTTTGGTTTTTTCTAATTTTTTTATTTTTTTTATTTTTATATATTTATTTATATTATAAAACTATGAAACGGAAAATGCGGAACGAAGAATATAAAGTTTAACAAGTCAAAAGTATTAAACTGACAAAAAGTACGGAACATAAACTGATAAAAAAACTATGTTACACTGTAAACTGAGAGACAAAAGAAATAAAAAGTACGAAACGTGTATACTTTAGGTGGCCCAGAATAGAGTAAATTGCATAAATCGTCTCTAAAGTTTGACCAAATTGCATGTTTCGTCTCAAACGTTACGAAAGTGCAAAGATCTTCCCTCTGAGAAAACCTTTGGTGCAAGTATCGTCCCTATGGAGAAACATTTGGTGAAACCTTTGTTGCAAGTATCGTCCCCGCAGGGACGATCCTTGCACTTTGGTAACGTTTGGGATGAAACATGCAATTTGGCCAAACTTAAAGGACGATTTATGCAATTTACTCCCCAGAATATACAAATAGTAGCAACTGATATAATAAAAGAGATATAAAACCATTTTATTTCAAATTTTAATAGTAGATAACGATGGTACACATTGATATAGAAAGAATGATATATATCACATCATAGAAGGTTTTTGGGAGGTTACATCCTATAATTTCTTAATTTGTTTCGATGCTATTGGTGAGGTGTGTGTTTGTCAAGTGTAGATGCAGTAGTAAGTAGTTGCGGTAAGCATTTACTGTAAGTAGTAGCCGTAAAAAGTATTTGTTTTTTCACAAAAACGTTGTGTAACATAGTTGTATGTGTAATTGAAATGTGTAAAACATCTTTTAAATGTTACTTCATGAAACATTGGAAAAGAAGCATTTTAAAATAAAAAATAAAGTTACTTGTTGCTCGTCAAACGAGCTTTAAAATCATAACGTTCAAGGTTCATTGCTCACCGCTTTTAAATGCTCCTAAGCGCTTTGCGCCAAACACGCAAGATATAATGAACCAGAAAGGTTCACATCGATGTGGTCAAAACAAATCAAAATCGTGACATTTAAGTCCTTATATATACTGCATTTAATTAATACGTAACACATAAAAAAATAGTTTTATTTCATACATATGATGATTTGTGATATGTGTGAGTGAGTTATTGATCGATCCAATCTCATAATGAAATACGTTGCGTCTAAGTTATATACAATATTAACTAACTCAAGTACATGCAGCTTTAGTTGACCCACTGCATGTCTCATGCATACGATACCATCGTATTTATTTATATCCCATTTTGTTTGTATTTACACTCCTCCCATCTTTTCAAACAGATATCATCATGTATTTGAATGATTCATAATATATGATCCTCACTTCGTGTAAGATCGAAGGTCATTTTCTACCTTTGATAGAACCGGAAATAGCCTATTTATCTTAGATAGGGGTATGGCTGTCAACGTCTCAACCTCCCCCATATACCACGAAAGACGGTATTGAGACTCATATAACCCGTGAAAGACGGTATTGAGTGTTACCTTATCTTACAATATCAGACATCTCAATTAAATAATGAAATAACATCAATATATAGTTGGTGTTTGTTTCGGCTTATATGTGGGCTTATGAGCTTATTTGATTTCGGTTTATATTTCATAAGCCCTAATTTTATGAAATAAGCTATATTAACCCATAAATCTCAATATAAGCCTTAATTATCCGGTTTTATTGAGATTTATGGGCTTATATGAGTTTATCATATTTAATAAACTTATATAAGCCTATTATGTTATATAAGCCGAAATCAAATAAGCTCATAATCCCACATATAAGCCGAAACAAACACTGTCATATATTATATACATTACATACATTAGTTAATGACATATTGACAAGAGTACCAAACAAATGCATTGTATTTATATATAACAAGCAAAGATATCCGCGCGTTGCTACGGGCGTTAATTTTTCGTGCGTTGTTGCGGGGTGTTAATTTCTTATTTTTATTATTTTTTTTTTTCGCGCGGTTTTTTTTTTATGTTTAATAGTGTAAGTTTATTTTTTCCTGCGCGTTACTGCGGGGCGTTAATTTTTCGCGTGTTGTTGCGTGTCATGAATTCTTTTTTTTCCTTTAATTTTGTGCGAGTTTATTTTGTCGGTCTCATATTTAATAGTGCGGGTTTACTTTTTCAGTATCGTGTTTAGTAATTTTTTTATGGTCTTACGCGTTGTTGCGTGGCGTTAAAATTTTATTTTTTTTATTTTTTATTTTTTTTGCGAATTTATTTTTTTAGTCTCATGGTGTAAAATGACACTGTTTAAGTTAATTCGGAAATGTTACCGCGGGTATTTTTTTTATCTGAATGCGTCGGTACTTTTGTAACATTTTTTTCCTCCCTATTTTGTGCCAACAATTAAAAAAAAAAAAACTAATTGGGCCGGCCCAAATTTTTTGGACTTCTTTTTGGCCCAGCACTGTAGCTACCGTGCTTAAAATGAACAATAACTTGCAAAAGTCAACGCTTCTCAAATGATAA